>JAQQSZ010011980.1:0-12119 GCA_028646595.1 Phalanger gymnotis | reverse complement strand
TGATTTTCTTGCATCCTTCTCATTTCTCTTCCCAATTTTTCCTCTACTTCTCTTACTTGCTTTTCCAAATCCTTTTTGAGCTCTTCCATGGCCTGAGACCAACTCATGTTTTTCTTGGAGGCTTTTGATGTAGGCTCTTTGAATATGTTGACTTCTGGCAGTATGTTTTGATCTTCTTTAACACCAAAAAAAGATTCTAAAGTCTAAATCTGAATCTGAGTCTGTTTTCACTGTGTGTTCATGTTCCCAGCCAACTATTTGACCCTTGACCTTTTTGTCAGGGTACGATGCCTTGTAGAGTAGAGAGTACTTTGTCCCAAGCTTTAGGGGCTGTGCTGCTATTTTCAGAGCTCCTTCACAGCAAGCTCTGCCATAGCAGCGCTCCTCCTCCCCCAAGAACCACCAACCAAGTCTGTGAGCCGGATCCAAGCAGGGAAAAGCAGTCTCTGCACTCTCTCTCTGATCCACGACTTAATTCCTCCCAGGGGTGGGCCTGAGGCAGGAAGCAACTGCAGCTGGAGCTCTGGAAGCAGCCACAGAGTTGCACCACCACCGCTGCCGCCCCCAGGGCTAGGGCCTACTGTACACTCCTCCAACTCCAATCTAACAATTTTTCCACTAACCTTCTCTGTTGTCTTTGGTGTTTATGGGTTGAGAAGTCTGGTAACTGTCGCAACTCAATGATTCAGGGCCCTACAGCCTGTTCCACCCAGCTCCCAGTCTGGTTGGTCCTGGCATGGCCCACACTGGGCTGTGCTCTGCTCCGCTCTCAGCTCCATGCAATAGACCCTTCCCAGCAACCATCCAGGCTGTCCTGGGCTGGAGCCCTGCTTCCCTCTGCTATTTCATGGGTTCCACAGCTCTAGAATTTGTTCAGAGCCATTTTTTACAGGTGTTTGGAGAGACCTGGGCAAGAGCTTAAGCAAGTCCCTGCTTTCCAGCCACCATATTGGCTCCACCCCCCCCCATACTTTATTTTTAAGCCCCTGTCCAAGACAGTACTAAATGTTACTTCCAAGACATACAATTTTTTTTTCCTCTGTGGAACTGGAATTTCTCCTCTTAAATATTATTTGCTTGGCTCCTCCCGAGAAAGGAGGAGAAAGTGAGGTGGGTGACCTTGCACAGCCCTCTCTCCCTCACAAACACAACCTGTGAGTAGTCTCAGCTGCCTGAATAGGGACCCAGCCAGTTGAGTAACTCAGCTCCACCTTTCCTGCTCCTCCTGTCCTTCTTCTTCTCTCTAAAGGAAGGTAAATTTTGATGTCTGGAAGCTCCCCACTTAACTTGGGGTTTACTGGGTAGATTCCTGCCTTCCTTTCCTTCCTTCCTTTCCTTCCTTCCTTCCTTCCTTCCTTCCTTCCTTCCTTCCTTCCTTCCTTCCTTCCTTCCTTCCTTCCTTCCTTCCTTCCTTCCTTCCTTCCTTCTCTCTCTCCCTCTCCCTCTCTCTCTCACTTCTGACCCATAGATTGGACTACAATAGGTCTCTGCCCAAGCTCTACTTAATGGCTGTATTTTGGGCTCCTGCCTCCAGTGAATGTCAAAGGTAACTGTTTCTCTTTGGAGCAGCAACCCTGAGGGTCTTCCCTCCCAGTTTGATTTTTTTTTCTTTTTTTTTAATTAAAGGGGCCATTCCTTGACTCACTTCTTAGAGAAGCTTATTCACTGAACAGTTGTTACCTCACTCAAAGTGAGTACATGAAAAGGCCTTAGCCTAAAGGGGCCAGGGTCTCCCATTGCATCCTGGGCCATCTCCAGTCGTCTTGATCCATATCTGGCCACTGGACCTAGATGGCTCTGGAGGAGAAAGTGAAGCTGGTGACTTTGCACAGCCCTCCCTCACTCAAATCGAAGTCATCATTTTCCTGAAGTTATGGTCCTCTTTGAGAATGAAGGACAAACACAATTTGCTTTTACAGTGTCCCTGAGAGGGAGGTCATGGGATGTTCCCCTGGGAAAACTAGATACACTTTAATAACTTACATATAGTTTGTTTGCGAATCCAATAGTGATTACATCATGGTGGAGAGAGCTGAAGGATAAACATTCTCTACTAATGTAGATTAGTAGCTTCTCTTCAATAAATATACAGTATTAGAGAGTTGCTCGGAGCACTGAGAGGTTAAGTGACTTGTCCAGGGTCACAGAGCCAGTGGGTGTCAGAACTGGAATTCGAATGCCAGTCTTTGTTTCTTAGAAGTGATACTCTCCATGTTCTCAGTGAAAGAGGAGATGAAAGGCAGTGCATGAATATTCCCAGTTTTTTGGTTTCTGTTCTTGTTTTTCCAGAATGTTCCTTTCCCATTTGAATATGAATTCATTCCCTAAATGACCTTAGGCAAATTACTATGTTTCTCTAGGCTTTAGTTTTCTCACTTGGAAAACCTGAGGATTTGGACTAGATATAGCAGAAGGGCGATTAGTGTTGTCATCTCCAGCATTCTGTAGCTCTGTAGTTCTGTTGCTTTGAGCTAGGCATTTTGTTTCATTTAAGAACATGAAAGGGAATATTTTCTTTAAAAATGATAATTTTTCTACAGGTTGCTTCCTCTAATCAGCAAAATATTTTTTGAAGAAAAACAACACTCTATTGTGACAGAATATATTCATGTCAGGTTTTATTCAAGGGTTCAAATAAAAATGCTCATTTGTCCTTAGAAGATCATAAAATGCTTTATAATAATGACCTAGTTAAGTAGGCAGTGTATGGATGAGGAAATAAGTGACAGAGCTGGGAATTGACTCAGACTGCCAATTCTAAAAAGCTCTAATTTCAAGATTTCAGAAGCCATTAATCGCAAGCAAAAGCTGAGATATTTAAGAACTGTAATTTTTAAAAATGAATGATTTTAAATAATTGATTCTGCTTAGCCCCAGAGGAAAGAACTAGAAGCATAGTTGGAAGATGCAAAGAGGCAAATTTAGGCCTGATGTAAGGAAAAATTTAACAATTAGAGCAACCCAGACGTAACAGGCTGCATCAGGAGGGAGGAGGCTCCTTCTCAGCTGAGGACATGAGGTCTTCAGGAAGTCTTGATAAGCTTTTCTCAGGGATTTGATGATAGAGAGAATTCTTGTTTAGTTATAGGTTGAGCAGCAGGGGTTCCAGCTTTTGGGGGAGGGTGTCATAAACCCCTTTGGCAATCTGTTGAAGCCCATGGACCCCTTCCAAGAATAATTTTTTTAAACGCATAAAACAAAAGACTTACAATTACAAAGACAATCAATTATATTGATTAATATATTTATCGATTGAACCACATTCTCTTAAAGTCCAAACTTGTATCTCTCCTCAGATATTTAAATTCATTTTCAGCATTAAATTCATTTCAGCAGACATTTATTAAACACACATTGAGTAGACTTTGATAAAAGTTGGGGATATGAGGATAAAAATAGTACATATGGAATCATTGCCATGGAGAAGTTTTGCTGCAGGTGGAAAATGACAGGTCCAGTTGGATCCATGTTCTGACTGGTTTAGGGCATTTTGTCTGCCTGTACATATCATAACCCTTATACTTCATTTATATCACAGCCTTCTGTGATTTTAATATGTGTGAGGAAAGTCTATAAGATTGCATTTTGTTCAACTAAGCCAAAAACATTTTTAACAAAATCAATGCATTATAGAGTCAATGGGTTTATTCAAAATGACCCTTGTCAGTTGCATGACTGAAAAGATGCCTGTAAAGATCTGCCTATTTCTGTCTTTTGTATTGATCAAACATACCTGTAATAAATACATGGATCATTTTCATAAAGATTTTATAAAGATAAGAATGTAGGCATGTAGGCTGCTAGTTACTGATGTCTTTTCCATTCTCTTTTTTTGGGGGGGGGGGAACCTCATCTATGATCTTTTCCATTCTTTTGGAATCCTCATGTCTTAGAAAAATTTTAAAAATTGATCCCCATGAGTACTTTTAAAATTTTATCACCCTCAAAACATATTTCTGCTGTTTATCAGGTCCAAAAATCTTGCCCAACTGTATCTTCTTAACTGCCATTATTACCTGATGTGGTGGAGTCAAGATGTAGTATTTCCACGCTCATCATTGTTGAGAATAGATCTCTTCAAAAATACTAGCAGAAGGGCAGCTAGGTGGCACAGTGGCTAGAGCACTGGCCCTGGAGTCAGGAGAATCTGAGTCAAATCTGGCCTCACATGCTTACTAGCTGCATGACCCTAGGCAAATCACTTAACCTCAATTGTCTGCGAAAATGAACAACAACAAAAAACGGGACTGAAATACTAGCAGATCCTATATATAACGAAATATTTATTGCAGCATTTTTTATAGTAGCTAAGAATTGTAAACAAAGTATATGACTATTGGTTAGGGGATGGTTAAACCTGTCATAATATGTAAATGTAATGGAATATTACTATGCCATAAGAAAAGTTGAAAACATCGAATACTGAGAAGCTTAGGAAGAATACTATGAACTGATGCAAAGAGAAGTAAAGAGAACCAGGAAAGCAATATACACAATGACTACAACATGTAAATGTAAAGAACTATACCATTAAAACAAATGAAATTCTTGAATGCTGTGATATTATAATGAGCAAGCTGGGCACCAAAAAAGACATATCTTCTTATTCTCTATATAGCTTAAAAAAATATGACTCTGGAACCCACATATCAGATATTTTTGATGTATTGACTAGTTTTTATTCTTTATTATAGAGGTTGACTCCCTGGGAGGGAAAGGTGAGGGGTTTTTTCATATGTGTGTGTGTATGTGTGTGTGTGTATATACACACATACATACATACATACATATATATACACATATATTTATAAATCTTAGAGGCACTGAGAAATTAAGTGACATGTAAGTAGTATCAGAAACAAAAAATATCGAGAAGGAAAAGACTATCAGATAAGTGCCAAGCCATTGGGCATAAATTATATTACATAAATTATATTAGTTATATAAATTATATTACATGAATATAATAGAATATCTCCATGGTATAACAAACAATGAATAAGAAGAATTCAGAGGACCACAGAAGAACATGATCTGATATAGAGAGGTCTTCAGAACCAGGAAACCAATATACACAATAACTACAACAATGTCACTGAAAAAGAATAATAAAATGAAACTGAGCATTGTATAATCATAATGACCAACCTTGGTCTCAGAGAAAAGTTGAGAAAATGTGCCACCCTCCATTCGCTGCAGAGTGGGGTGACTATATGTATGAAATATTGTGTGTGCTGGCAAACATGGTTGATAAGTTAGTTGGATCAGCTGAACTCCTTTTTCTTCTTTTTTAAAATATTTGCTATAAGAGATAGCTTGGTTGGTAGGGAAGGGCTAAGGAGATATTCAGAAATCAATGTTATATAAAAAACAATGGTGAAGATTAAATTTTTAGTTAATGTAAAATAAAACTTCATTTAAAAATGTTAGCTGATCCGTTCATTTCTCTCTATTTATATTATTTCCAGTTTCATCCACAAATGCTTTGGCATAATATTGCTTCACTGGATCTCATGCCAGACTTTCCTACAGGTTCTTTTTTTTCTCTCGTTGGGCCTTTTTTTTTTTTTTGGTATAGTGATATGATACTACTTCTAATCTACCATATTTTGCAGATGAGTTTGTACTCTAAGTCAATTTTGCCTTCGTCTTGCATGTTTCTCTGTCATTGTTGTCGTGTATTTGTCCTTCATTTTCAAACAGGACCATGACATTAGAAAAATGATGACATGATGACTGGAGATGACCCAGGATGCAATGGGGGACCCTGGCCCTTTTAGGCTAAGGCCTTTTCAGGTGCTCACTTTGAGTAATACCCATTCAGTGAATAGGCCTCTTTAAGAACTGAGTCAAGGGATGGCCCCTTTAATTAGAAAAAAGAGAAAAAACAAACAAACTGGGAGGGGAAGACCCTCAGGGTTTCTAGTCAAAAGACAAACAGTTACCATTGATATTCACACTGAGGTAGGAGGGCCCAAAATACAGTCATTAAGTGGAGCCTGGGCAGGGAGATCAGCTATAGTCTCCTTTGGACTACCTTTTCCACTTACTCATGTTTTACATTAATTAAACTTCTCAGAAAAAGTGTGACAATCTCAAAGTCTTTCTTTTTGTACATTTTCTTCGTGTGGTCATTGTTAGAAGTACTACGGTTGTATGAAATGGCATTACCTTTATCCTTTCCACTGATTTGTTGTGTACTTGGATCTAAGAAGAAATTTACCCTACTATAGCAGGATAGCTAGTTCTGAAAGGAATGCTAGGATTATAACTATTGTGTCCTGCCAGAGGCAGGGCTGATCTGGGCTAGTGATATGAAAAATCCTGGATGTGAGCAAGTGAAAGTCTTAGCTTAAGGTAAAGGAGGTGGAGTCCAAGTCCAATGAGAACAAATATAACTGAATACCCTGTGGCAGAGTGGGCTTAGGTTCGATCTCACCTCTGACGTTTGCTACCTTTTGACCCTTAGGCAAGATATTTAACCCAATGGACCTTGAGTTTCCCCATCTATAAAATGAGAAGACTTGATAAGATAGTCTCTGATATCCACCCTACCTCTAAATCTATGATTCCTAGCAGAAGATTTGTAGAGGATTAGAACATTATAATATTTCAATGAAGTCATAAAGATCAGATGATAAGACCTGTTGCCAGGTAGAGAATTAAGGGTGAGGGAATGATTTTTAGAAGTTGAAATGCATGGATTTGACCTATTATCTGAGTTGAGGTGATTTACCAAAGTTCTGATGATTTATTGCAACAGCTAGAATTTCCTAGCCTCTAACCAGTTCTGACATAGTGATAGTCACAGACATGGCTCACCACACCTTTTTCTAGCCCATCTTGGGCCATGGGCACAAATACCATGCCTCCCTTCAGAATTTGTACGTGAATCTTAAAGCCATTGGTCAGTGGGATGGCTTTGGTGAAAGGTCTCTACCAGTTCCAGGTCATCGCATTATGGACCAGCTTTTACATCCTCTCCTTGGGCCTATTAAATCTTGTGTCTATTAAATCCTAGACATAGCACTTGCTACCTGCATGAATGGAGGCTATCCTATGAAGCAACAATAAAAGCAATCAATCAGTGAATATTTATTAATAATCAATACTATGTGTCAAGTATTGTGCTAGGTGGTTGTATTGGGAATCAAGATGGGTTCTTAGCACTTATTCAACCAAGTGCCCTTGAAGAGTTTGGCCTTTGTTTCTTTGACTAAATTAGGAGTCCTTAATGACCTCCTTGCCTCAAGGGAAAGCCTAGTTTACATGGGCTTGAGTGACATGTTTGTGACATCAGAGGTTTTTGGACCACATGGGTTTACGTTGCCTTTTTGTGATGATTTTAGGTCACGTGGGTGAGTAGCATGAGTGACTCACCTTTGACCCTGAATAAGATATATAAAACCAGGGGCTGACTTTCTTTTCTTGGAGCTCTAAGCCACAGCAGGAGTGGCGCATGACTCTGGGCCAGCCTTTGTCGAGCTCCCAGCTGAACTCAGATGTTGATGGTTCCTTGTTAACTATGAATTGTATTTGGTCTGTTTATAAATGTATGTTTGTAACTTGTTTGTATTTGCTCTGAAATTCAGGGTGCTGGCTTTTTTCCTCTGAACTAAGCGAATGATATTTGTATGCAGGATTAAAGTAAGATTGTTAACCCCTTAACATTCCTTTCCTTAGTAAAGCAGATCAAAAGAACTTGGGCTTGCAGTGTTCTGTGTGCTGATTGTTGTTGGTTTTACACCCCCACAGCCGCTGCTAGCTGGATTGTTGAAATAGTGGTATGGACACAAAAAAGAAGAATGAATCCCCAAAAGCAGCCTGTATTCTACTGATTACATACATATACACATTATATATACACATATACATATATATATGCACTTGTATATACATATATGTATAGACACACATACTTCTTTCTATGTATACTGACACAGTATATTTTATAGTATAAAGTATATATACATATTATTCTCTCTACATATATACATGCACAGGTCTCAGGGAGGGAGGAGGGGAGTGAGGAAGTGAGGGATAGAATTTGGAACTCAAAACTTAAAGACAAATGTTAACAAATTTTAAACATGTAAGGGGAAAATGATATACACACAAATATATACACATATATGATATACACGTGTATCATACATACATGCATGCACACATATATTCACATATATACACATATTGTATATGTGTGTGTACACACACACACACACACACACACAAAGTAATTAATAGGCTAAGGAGGGAGAACACTGGTAGTGGAGATCATCATCGTCACCATAGCTAATATTTCTATAGTGCTTACTTTGTGCCAGGTAACGTGTTAAGTTCTTAGTTTTTATCTCTTTTGATCCTTACAACCACCCTGAGAGGAAGGTACTGTTAGTATTGCCATCTTATAGATGAAGAAACCAAGGCAAATAGAGGTTAAGTGACTTGCCCAGGGTCACTTAGCTAGTGAGTGTCTGGAGTTAGATTTGAATTCAGGTCTTCCGGACTCCAGGCCTGCTGCCCTAGCCATTCTTCCACCTAGAATCAGAAAAAGCTTCATACGGAAGGGGGTGCTTGAGTTGTGTCTTGAAGGAAGAGAGGGGTACCATGACACAGAGGCAAGGAGGAAGTATATTATAGGCATGGTAAATGGTTAGTGCGAAGGTGCAGAAATGATGATGGAGTGTCTTATACAAGAAACAAAGCGAAGGCCAGGTTCAGCTGGATGAAAGCCCACAAGCAGATTGGAATCAGATGCACAGATGGGAGGAGAATAAAGCATGGCCAAAATGGGCCTGCACCCAAAATGGAAGCCCCAGAGGGAACTCAGCAATGGGGAATGGGGACCAGCCTATTGTCAGGATGTTCCAGAGTAAACAAGCACAAGACTTTAGGGGAATAAAGAATGGTGATCCTGGGCTGGTGCACGAAATGGACAAAAACAACAGGAATTATTAGTTTGCGTTCTATACTTAGACTTAGCCCTAGAGAGTCACATAAAAACCCAGTGGATGGGTAAGCAGACTAAGTCGTCAGAAGAGAATTCTGTGTTAGGTAATAGTGGATTAGGTTTTCTAATGGCAGGAAGTATAGCACCGGATGTACCATGTCAGTCAAGTTGGTGTTCTCTGAGTGCTTTCCAGACTGGGGATGACATGTCAGAATGATCTAAATGGTCAAAAGCAGAGCAGCTTAAAAATATGAACTAAACCAAGGGCTCTGGTTGGAGTGATATAGAGGGGGGACTGGTTGTGGAACTGGAAACTTTGCTTCAGGAATGGATAGGCACCATTGGCAGATGAAAGAGGTGCAAGACAGGAAGGAAGTGGGTCATTTTGGCTAGAGAGGCATTGTATCCCTGGGATGGAGGCTGTGACTTACCCAATATAGTTAGAGGGTTCACCAGGGTTATTGTAAGACTGCCAGCTGACCCAGTGAATATTTGGTTCAAGCACATTCTTCCCATAACTGAACGTACTGGCCAACGTAAAGTTGCATCTGAGGCCACAAGAAGTCACGAATGACCATGTGTATGGATTTGAATGGGCCCCCAGGTTGCCATGGTAGATACTGAGTCTTCCTCAGGAGGGCTATATAGGTATGAGAAGAGGTGTAAGAACCTATCCTTTCTTGGATATGGGTTTTGTGCTTTAACAACTATGCCTGAGTACAGGCATCTCCCAGCTACTGCTGTATGTTAGCTCTGGCTGAGGTTTGATGGCTGTAGGACTTGTTGTCAGCAGAAGAGAGGACCTGTCAGAGTGATCAATTCTTTGGGTTCTTGGATTATTTCTTCCAAATTCAGAAGGCTGGGATGTCCAGGGACATAGGTGACAATGATGTTGAACCTGCTGAAGATAAAATCTAGTGAATCTGGCACTGATCAAACAGCATGTAATCTAAAAGTATTTTGAGTTTTTGTGGTCAGTGTTGTCAAAATATAGTGCAATGCTTTTCTTTAAGAGGGTGTCTACACTCAAGATGGTGTCCAAAGAGCTTTGATCATCTCTCTCAAGTTATATAGTTTTTTCTTGCTTCAGTTTGTATAATTAGACAAGGGTACGTAGAATGGAAGAGAGTGCTGTATCCTGTGAAAGAACGTGTTGAATTTCACAATGAGCTGTTTCCTGCAAATCCCTGTATGTGTGGCCAGGGCCACATAGGAGAGTCAAAACAGAATACAACTGCTTGCCACATGGGAGAGTTGCAGCCAAAAGGCTTCACATAGGAGCATTCTCCTCTATTAAAAGGTCCACTAAGTCATGAAGCTATGAAGCCAGTTAGGAAACTCTGCTGTCTCAGAGGATGATCTCTTTTAGCTCTGAATTACATATGCCTGGAAGTGGCCCTAAAGCTCCCACATGGTCAGATGGAACCAGGAACACCAGACCTCTAAATGTTTTATGGGGGTGGCAAGATGGCCCCTGCTACATATAATTAGATAGAACCTAAGGCGAACTGGTTTTTCCAGGTTATTTTGTGCCCTCTCTTGTTTGGTGTCCACTGGAACACCTTGGGGTTCTTCATTAGATTGATGAGGGAGCATCATCCAAGTAGAAAACCAGGAATGCGGTGGAAGTAGAGTGTTGATGCCAAGCAGCATCACACAGAACATCCATAGATCTATAAAGGCAGAGGTATCCAACTCAGAGAGCAAGGCTGATGCCTTTGCAAAATTGCTTCACTGCCTTTGAATTTAAATTCAATTCACCCACAAGCCAGGACATCACCCAGTGACGTCACTGGTCCTCTTCAAAAATGGACCAACAACAACAGCAATCACCCAGCTACAGTATAGCCTCTAGCTTGTATGGATCCAAACAGATTTCTTCCTGACCCTTTGTGCCCCTATGAATTCCATCTCCGCCTTCTAAAACTGGCATTTCTCCAACCTGTCAATGGTTAGTGCTGGTGGACAGCTATAACCACAAAATATATACAAAGTAATTTCTGGAGGGAGTTCAGACTGACCAGCGTTCTGGGCGAGATCTCAGAAACATATGAGTATATCACTGAGATAAACTACCTTTTCCTGCCTCACTAGGTCTTATGGAGCAGCATGGTGTAGCACAAAAGCACCATACGTGGTGGTCAGGAATACCTGGGCTCAAATTCTATTTCTGACACTTACTACTTGTTTGATCGTGGGCTCAATGAGACTAAGTGGTATTTGCCCATTGCATAAGCATAGAAAATACCCTTTGCACCCGGTTTCTTTACTTGTTTTTGGTCTCAAATAAGACAATGCATGTGGTGTGTTTTGTAAACCTTGAAGTGCTGGGTAAATGCCAGTGACAGAAACATCCAGTTCATGACTCCGAAAATCTGCGGGGATATCCAGCTATTAAAACGCATAATCCAGCTTTCTTATGGACTCTCCCTAGATGTCTTCCATTCATCATCTCTTTGTATTCAGATCAATCTAATATAGTGGATAGGGTATTGGATTTGGTGTCAGGAAGACCAAAGTTCAAATCCTGTCTGAGATACTTATTAGCTGTGGGACCTTGGGCAAGTCACATAATCTGTCTGGGACTCATTTTCCTCATCTTTAATATGAGAGCGTTGGACTTAATGGCATCTAAATCTGTGATCCAGGTTGTATGCCTCATATGGAGTGAATACGGTGAATTTTACCATTCCCCCTCCCCATCAAGTCTTTTTTGCTTCCCCAATTTTCTTTTTAATGAATAACACTAGGGCTTCAATGGAAAGGAGATAGATTCTTTTCAAAGATCTCTGCCTGGGTAGATTGTATGGTTAGTATTGTGACTGCTGAATCCTGGTTGATTCTACAAGTCAGCAACTTATATGTGGACATTTTCTCTGCCACACCTCTGCTAAATACATTACAACATTGTTTTTGTTGGGAAGGCCACTCTGGTGCAGAATCCATCTGTAGGATACAGCTCATCCTGAGCCAAGTTCTGACTTAGCTCAGTCAAGGGGTTCTTGAAACTTTTTGTGTGCAATATACCCCTTTGTCAGTCAGTCTGATTAAACTTAATGATGTTTTTAAATAATTGAAAGAAATTCTAAATTCCAATTAAAGGTTAGTGAAAATAATTTTCCCCCATTCAGCTGCAGGGAGCATTTGAAATCAAGCTTGTGGACCT
>JAQQSZ010011979.1:0-12119 GCA_028646595.1 Phalanger gymnotis | reverse complement strand
CCTGCTCTGATCAGCCACTTAATTCCTCCCACCAGGTGGGCCTGGGGCCACAAGCAACTACAGCTGAATTTCTAAAGCTGCCCCGCCTCCGTTGCCTCAGGGGCAGTGAACCGCAAACTCAATCTCATCCCGCAGCTTTTCCCACTAACCTTCTGTGTTGTCTTTGCTGTTTGTGGGTTGTGAGGTCTGGTACATGCCACAGCTCAGTAATTCAGCATGGTAGGGCACTCTCCGCTCCACTCCAGTTCTCGTCGCTCCGCGGTCTGCCGCGCCTCGCACGCTGGGCTCTGCTTGGCTCAGCTCCGCTCCCCTCACCCGGGATCTGGGAGTTCCGTGCGGGACAGACCTTACCCCGAGACCATCCAGGCTGTCCTGGGCTAGAGCCCTGCTTCCCTCTGCCACTTTGTGGGTTCTGCAGTTCTAGAATTGGTTCAGAGCCATTTTTTTTATAGGTTTTTGGAGGGACTTGGTGGGGAGCTCATGCCAGTTACTGCTTTCCAGTCGCCATCTTGGCTCCGCCCTTGGGCACCCTTATTTTCTCCCTCTATACTTTCTCTTTTGATGACCTCAACGCACATCATAGATTAAATTATAATTCCTATGCAAATGCTTCACATATCAGGTTCACTGAGCTTCCAACATCATTAATTTGCCAATTGGACAATTCTAGTAAAATGTCCTTAGAAACATTTTAAACTCAACTATCCTAAATCATACTTTTATTTCAAACTCTTCTGTTTCTGTAAGACACCTTTCTTTCAGTCTGTCAGGTTCCTAACTTGGGTGGTATCACAGAGTCTTCATACTCTATGTACCCACCATATCTGGGTATTCACCATTCCACAACTTTATACACATCTATCCTTCCTCTAGGCATTTGCACATACTGTTTCCCATGAATAGAATGACATCTTCCCCACCTCTACCACATCACCTTCAGCAATAAAAGTCTTTTTTTTTCTTCTTCAATTTCTTCACTTAGCTCAGGTATTATCCCTTTTTTTTGATTCTTTCTTTAACCCCCAAAGCTGAGAATGATGCTGCTTTTGTATTTTTACCACTCTCATTGACATCTCTGATGTACATAGATTTTTTTTCCAATTTTTATTATAATAATTCATCTACATATCTAATTCTGTTATGAGAATATTCCTTGGTTTTAGAATTTGTCATTTTTCTTTCCTTATCCTCAACATCTAGAATAAAATCACACACAATGTAATTAGGGTGGGGCAACTGAAGTTTTCACCTAATTTATGTGTTATTAGCAAGACTTGCAGTCTTACAGGATCAGAGGCTAACTCTCAGACAGCATGAATGGTTATCCAACATAAGAAGCAGTCACATAATACACTATGAAGAGGTTATGCCTCACCTTCCTCTCACTTCTAGCAGCAAACTTAGTGTCTGTTCCCCTAACACAGAGAAATAACCTGATCTATTCATCTCTCCCCTTCTTACAATTTTTCAAGGTCATTTTCCCTAGATGCATTGTGTGGCAATTGCCTTTTGCACAACATTTACTAGTTATGGTTGAGACACTTAGTAAGTACTCACAAAATGTTGGTTTAGATGAATTCGAAACTACTGAGTTGTTGAACAGAGGTAAAATTGCTGATCTCTTCAGAGTCTTTACTTCCTCTGAAATCGTGGAGGTTAATTTAAAGAAGTAAAACACAAAGGTAGATGTTTGCAAAAATGGCAATGGTGAGAACAGGAAATTTGAGAAACAGAAGATCCAAAGTTGGAGACATTCTTTTTTTAAAATTAATTTTCTTTCTTTTGTTTTTCCTTTTAAATTTATTTATTTCATTTTAGTTTACAACATTCAATTCCTCAAGGTTTTGCGTTTCGATTTTCTCCCTCTCCCTCTAATCCCCTCTGCCCACTCAAGACAGCAAGCAATCTGATATAGATTCTACATATTCCTTCACTCTAAACCTATTTTCACAATAGTCAAGTACTAAAGAAGAATTATAACCAATGGAATGAACCACGAGAAAGAAGAAACAAAACAAAACCAAAAATAAAAACAAAAGAGTAAATAGTTTGCCTCAATCTGTATTCAGACTCCATAATTTTTCTCTGGATGTAAATCACTTTTTTCCATAAGAGTTGTCTTAGAAGCTTGTGTTACTGAGAAAAAACCAAGTTTATTAAAATTAGTCATCAGAGATACAATGTGTCTGTAATTGTGTATAATGTTCTCCTAGTTTTGCTCCCCTCTCTCAGCATGAGATCATATATAAGACTTTCCAGGCTATTATGAAGTATGCCTGCTCCTCATTTCTTACAGTACAATAGTATTCCATTACATTCATGAATCACACCTTGCTCAGTCATTCCTAATTGATGGGCATCTCCTTGATTTCCAATTCTTTGCCACCACAAAAAGAGCTGCTATAATTTTTTCTGTACGTACAAGTCCTTTTCCCACTTGTAAGACATGTTTGGGATACAGCCCTAGAAGTGGTATTGCTAGGTCAAAGGGCATGCATATTTTTATAGCATTTTGAGCATAGTTCCAAATTGCACTCCAGAATGGTTGAATCAGTTCACAACTCCACCAACAATGCATTAATGTTCCAATTTTCCCATATCTTCTCAGGATTTATAGTTTTCCTGTTTCGTCATGTTAGCTTATCTGATGGGTGAGATGTAGTACCAAAGAATTGTTTTTATCTGCGTTTCTCTAATCAGTAATGATTTAGAGCATTTTTACATATGACTATAGATATCTAATTTCTTCCTCTGAGAACTGCCTGTTCATATCTTTTATCAATTGGGGAATGACTTGTATTCTTATAAATTTGACTCAGTTCTCTGTATATTTTAGAAAGAAGCCTTTATCAGAGACACTGTTTGTAAAAAATTCTTTCCAAATTTTCTGTTTCCCTCCTAATCTTGGTTGCATTGGCTTTGTCTGTACATAAACTTTTCAATTTGATGTAATCAAAATTATCCATTTTGCATTTCATAACACTATTGTTTGGTCATAAATTCTTTCCTTCTCCATAAATCTGACAGGTAAAATATTCCTTCATCTACCAGATTGCTTATAGTATCAGCCTTTATATCTAAATCATCAACCATTTTGATTTTATTTTTGTATATGGTGGAAGATATTGGTCTATGCCCATTCTCTGCAATACTATTTTCCAGTTTTCCCAGCAGTTTCTGTCAAATAGTGAGTTCTTATTTCAGAAGCAGGAGTCTTCGGGTTTATCAAACATATAACTATAGATTGCTATAGTCATTGACTACTGTGTCTTGAGTACCTAACCAATTCCGCTGATTCACCAGTCTATTACTTAGCCAGTAAAAAGTAGTTTTGATGATTGCCGCTTTATAATACAGTTTAAGATCTGGTATGGCTAGGCCACCATCCATAGTATTTCTTTTCATTAATTCCCTTGATTCTCTGGACCTTTTGTTCTTCCAGATGAATTTTGTTGTTATTTTTTCTAGCACTATGAATTTTTTGGTAGTTTAATTGGTATGGCACTAATTAAATTAATTAATTTAGTTAAAATTGTCATTTTTATTATATTAGCTCAATCTAACCACAATGAATTGATTTTTTTTTCCAATTATTGAGATGTGACTTTATTTGTGTGAAAAGTGTTTTGTAATTGTGTTCACATAGTTCCTGGGTTTGTTTTGGCAGGTATCTCCCAAATATTTTATAGTAGGTACAGTAACTTTAAAAGAAATTTCTCTTTCTTTCTCTTGCTGTTGGGCTTGGTTAGTAATAAACAAGAATGCTGAGGACTCCTTCACCAATTTTCCCAAATAGTCTATATAATATTGGAGTTAATTGTTCTTTAAATGTTTGATAGAATTCACTTGTAAATCCATCTGACCCTGGAGATGTTTTCCTTTGGAGTTCATTGATGGCTTGTTCAATTTCTCTTTTTCTAAGATGGAGTTGTTTAAGTATTCTACTTCCTTTTCTATTAATCTGGGTAATTTATATTTTTGTAAATATTCATCCATTTCCCTAAGATTGTCAAATTTTAGGCATATAACTGGGCAAAATAATTCTTAATTACTGTTTTAATTTCCTCTTCATTGAAGGTGAAGTTGCCTTTTTATTTTTCATACTGGTAATTTGGTTTTCTTCTTTCTTTTTTTAAATCAAATTGACCAAAGGTTTATCAATTTTACTAGGTTTTTTAAAACAAAGCCAGCTCTTAGTTTGATTATTAATTTAATAGCTTTCTTGATTTCAATTTTGTTAATCTCTCCTTTGATTTTATGTATTTCTAATTTGGTATTTAAATGGGGATATTAAATTTGTTCTTTTTCTAGCTTTTTCCGTTGCATGCCCAATTTATTGATCTCCTCTTTCTCTATTTTGTTTTCACATAAGCATTGAGACATATAAAACTTCCCCTAAGAACCACTTTTGATTCATCCCAAAAGTTTTGGTATGTTGTCTCATTATTGTCATTTTCTTGAATGAAGTTATTGATTGTTTCTATGATTTGTTTTTGACCTACTCTTTCTTTAGGATTAGATTATTTACTCCCAATTAATTTTTGTTTTACTTTTCCATGGCCTCTTATTACATATAATTTTTATTGCAGCATGATCGAAAAGGATGGAATAGCTCTGCCTCTCTGCACTGGATTGTGAGGTTTTCTTTATGCCTGAATACATGGTCAGATTTTGAGTTTGTGCTATGTGTCACTGAGAAAAAGGTATATTCCTTTCTATCCCCATTCAATTTTCTCCAGAGGTCTATCATATCTACTTTTCTAAAATTCTTTTCACCTCCTTAGCTTCTTTCTTGTTTATTTTGAGGTTAGACTTACCACTTTCACAGAGGGGAGGCTGAGGTACCTCACTAGTTTAGTTTCACTGTCTATTTCTTCCTGTAACTTCCTTAACTTCTCCTCTAAGAATTTGGATACATACAAGTCGGTGCATATATGTTTAATAATGATATTGCTTCACTGTCTGTGGTTCCTTTTAGCACGATATAGTTTCCTTCATTATCTCTTTTGAATAGTTGCATTTTTACTTTTCTTCATCTGAGATTAGGATTGCTACCCCTGCTTGTTTGTTTGTTTTTTTTACTTCAGTTGAAGCATAATATAGCCTTTTACCTTCACCCTGTGTGTATAACCTTGCTTCATGTTTGTTTCTTGTAAATAACATATTGTAGGATTATTGTTTTTAATCCATTCTGCTATCCACCTCACTTTTTTGGGGAGAGTTCATCCCATTCACATTTACAGTTGTGATTACTCTCTGTGTCTTTCTCTCCATCATCTTTCCCCACCCATTTTTGCTCTTACTTCTCACTTCTCCCTTTCCTTCCTCAAAAGTTTTGGTTTTGACCACCATCTCTCTCAAACTTCCCTCCCTTCTATCAGCTCCCCTCCCTTTTCTTTCCCTTTTCCCTTACAACTTCTTCCCTGTTCCTAAACACCTTTTCTTTCCCCTTTCCACTCCTACTGCCTGTAGGGAAAATTAGATTTCTGTACTTAACAGAATATTTTATTCCCAACTTCAATCAAATCCAATGAGTAAAACTGAAGTAATGCTCATGTCCCTCCTTTTTTCTCTCTATTATAATATATTTTTGTGCCTTTCATGTGATGTAATTTACCCTTTTTTGTCTCCTTTTTTTTCCTCTTCTCCTATTACAATCCCTTTGTACCCCTTAGTTAGGTTTTTTTTTATTATCACATGAGCTTATTTATACCCACACTCTGTCTATATATATCCCTTTTAAATGGCATAATAACTGTACCATTCTCAAGAGTAACATATAGGAATGTAAACAGTTTGGCCTTATTGAATAATGAGATTTATTTTTTTTAACTTTGTCCTGTTTACCTTTATATGCCTCTCTTGAGTCCTGTATTTCAAGATCAAATTTTCCATTGAGCTCTAGTCTTTTCATCAGGAAGGTCTGGAAATCCCTTATTTCATTGAATGCCCAACTACTTGCCTGAAAGATTATGCTCAGTTTTGCTGGATAGTTGATCCTGGATTGTAGTCTAAGCTCTTTTGCCTTATGGAATATCATACTCCAATCCCTCTGATCTTTTAATGTAGAAGCAGTAAGACCCTATGTGACCCTGACTGTAGCTCCCTGATATTTGATTTTTTTTTTTTTGGCTGCTTGCAATATTTTCTTCTTATGCAATTTGGCTACATTATTCCTTTCCCTCTTTCATTTGGGATCTCTTCAGGAAATGACTAGTGGATTCTTTCTATGATGATTTTGCCCTCATTCTAGGACCTCAGGGAAGATTTCCTTGATGATTTCTTGGAAGATACTGTCCAGGCTCTTTTTTTCATCACAACTTTCTGGTAGACCAATAATTCTTAGATTTTCTCTCCAGGATCTCTTTTTCAGGTCAGTTGTTTTTCAGATGAGATATTCCACATTTTGTTCTAATTTTTTTTCATTCTTTAGATTTTGTTTGACTGATTCTTGATGCATCATCGAGTCATTAGCTTCTACTTGCCCAATTCTAATTTTTATTGAATTATTTTCTTCAGTTAGCCTTTGTTCTTTCTTTTCCATTTGGTCAACTTTTCCTTTAAAGGAGTTATTTTCTCCATTTGGCCAATTTTACTTTTTAAGAAGTTGTTCTCTTCAGTTATTTTTTTTTCATTTTGTCAATTATATTTTTAAAATCATTGGTCAATTTTTTTTCTACCTCTCTAATTTGGCTCTTAAATTCATTCTTGAGCTCTTCAAAGAATTCTTTCTGGGCTTAAGACCAGTTCATATTCCCTTTTGAGGTTTCAGATGTGGATATTGTGACAAAGCTGTCTTCTTCTGAATTTGTATTTTGATCTTCTCTGTTCCCATGGTAAGATTCTATGATCTTTACTTTTTTACTTTGCTTTTTACTCATGGTGATTGCCTTTTTCCTGGCTTTTAAAGTGGATCTCTGTTTCTGGGACATAGAGGCCTCCGTTCCATGCCTCATGGTGGGAGCTAGGGTCCTGGTTACTGGCTTTGTGTGCTGTAGCCTCTGGTTCTGGCTATTGTGTATGGAGGCCTGGTTTTTCTGAATTTCCCTGGGGTTACACGGAAGCTTATGTTGTGTAGTGTGGGGGAGGAGTGGTCTGGCCACTGGAAGTCACCTTCTCCTCTAAGGCTGGATAGGCTAAGGTGCTTGGGAACACCCTGGCTGGTGTCCGTAGATTCCCCTGGCTGTGCAGAGGCATGCCTGGGGTTCTGGCATTGGTGCTTGCCAGCTCCACCCCTCTGAGGCCCAGGATCTCCTGTTGGTCTGCTGAGGTGGGGCTTGCTGGAACACCTCTGGTCCTGTACTGTACCCCTTTAACCACCACAGGAGGGATACTTCCCTTTGATCTCCCTAGCCTCCCAAGCTAAATGACTTATACCTCTAGGTTTCACTGTTACAAGATTTTTCCTAGGGCAATATTCTCTAGGTTTTTCAAGGTCAACAAGGGAGGAGTGAGAGCCTTTATGTTTCTTTCCTACCATCATGGCTCCCGGAAGTTCCAAATTTCTAAATATGAACTACATTTAAGAGGGCTGTCATTACTCCAAATTTAGTTCATCAGATGCAAATCTGTATTTGAAAGCAGACTAACTACCCAACAAGAACTGCTGTGGACTAATGGCCAGCTTAGAACAAAAGTTACATTTCCAGTGGAGGTTGGCCACCCACAGCTGAGAGTACTTGACAGACAATCCAGCTTCAAAAGCAAGCACTAGATTTAGCTCCAGACTATCTAGAGCACTTCAGAAGCAAGCTGGGCTACTTTGGTGATTTTCTTGTGTTGAGGAACTAAACCAGAAGCCTTTACAAAAGCAGTCATGAAACTTCAGAAGGGTCAGCTGGCTCTGAAGTACTGTTAAGAGACATAGCAGGGGAGGAGATTCAGGAAAGAACATTCCGATGGGAGGTCACACACTCTAGGCTAGTTAAGCTGACTTTGTTGTTAAAATGGGAACATGCCCCCAAATCAATAAAGAGAAAGTATAAAGCACATTATATTTTACTTGGTATGTATAAAAATACTGTATTTAAAAATGAAGATTAAGTTTGATCTTATTCTCATTCATTTTCCCTCATTGTTCCTTCTAAAATATACATCAAAACCTTTAAAATTTTTTAACAAAATAATATTTGGATAAGGGACTTGTTTATGAGCATAATCAAGTATCTGACAATGTGAATTATGGGGTAACAATTCACACTTTGTGCATTTAATGGAGCTCAGAAAGCAGTCTCATATCTAACAATGAAAAAGGTGTGAATTATAACACTATAATTCACATCCTGTTGTGTCTGGCGTCTTAAATATCTCCCTTTCCAGACAAAGTACAATTTTAAAATTCCTCTAGATTGGTACTAATTTCTTATTCAAATATGTAGTTATTATATGCTGAACAAAGTTCAAATGAGAACATAGGAGGTTTCTTGTTTGCTTATTTAGAAACATGTCCATTTCCTCATTCTTATAAGGATATAAGATTACTTTAGGGGGGAAAGCTACTTTTTTCTGTTGGATAGAAAGAATCATCTGTCAAATATACCTTTAAAAAATTTTCATAGTGTAAATTAAACTCTTTCAGAAATTTTTTTGACAAATAAAGATGAATGTTTAAAATTATTTGGATAGTATCTAAATAACAATATTTTCATGCTCTAGGCTTAATAGTAGGAAAAAATACTTATAAACTTTTCTAATTGTCTCAAATCTGGAAGTATATGTCTAGCCACATTTATTAACTGTCCTTATGGAAAGCATGGACAAGAATTGATTATGGTGCATAGGCATCAATGAGTCATAACATGCATCACTGAAGTGAATACGCATATCCGAAAAAATCACTAGGTCCTTGGAGTACTAAAGTATTTAGTATGAAATGACCAAAACTATCCATTTTTGACAGTCATTTCAGTGTAATTTAATGAAATTAAGCAGGGAAACTTATCCACAAAAGTCTTCCTCTGATTCCTCATTATTAAATGGTGAGAAATCTGGGTTCCTGAGACTATGTTACAGAATTAATAGAATCACAAGATTTGGCATGTCCTATGACATTGAAAAGGTTTTGAGAATAGAACAAAATATAGAATATGCCTATTTTCTTAGGATTCACTAGATATGTACAGAAATCCTAATCACAAGAATACTGGCAAACAGATTATTAATTTGGACACTCACACTATTTCATGAGTCTTCTAGTCCTATGAATTTCACGTCTATATCCTTCTCAAATTCTCCATAAAAGACCCATCCAATGTCCTTGAGATCTTTCTCTGAGAAATTCCACTATTTTTATGAATGATTATAAAGTTGAATGAATATATCTGTTGTAACTCCATCTCATATTATGACCATCCAAATTTTGAGCCATTCATACAATTCATGGTATCTTTTATGTCATGTCTCATATTCAAGTTATGTCTTATAATGTGCTGTATATTGTTTACATTCACCATTTGTATATTCATTCATTACCTTTGAATTGCCAGCAATTTTTGGTTCTTCTGAGATTTTGTGGTCTGTGATTTTTGGCTCTATCACATCCCTGCTAATAGATAAAATTGTTGTAGTGACAGAGAGTAGCTTAGAATCATTAATGCAATAAATAATTTCAAAGTACAATCTAGACCACCCTTCTCACCATACTTAATTGTGATCTGATCTCAGGGTCTCTGTAAGGAAGATTTGCAAAAGGAGAAACTGAAAAGATGGCTCATGTAAGTATCTGCATGACAAGATTTCGACAATATATATTCTTCATTCACTTGTTTTATCCTTTGTAAACTGCTAGACTAATCTGTTTTGCATGAACGAAGATTTCATGCTCAGAAAAGTATTCTAGGGAGTGATACAATCATAGACTACAATTCATGGAAAGAGCATTAGGAGAATATCATTATTACTAGACTCCTTCTTCCAAATGGGCTTTGAACAGGACATCCCGCATAAAAGTGGTGAATGCTTTTAGGAAACATATGCCTCCCTGTTCAATTACTTTCTTAATGTTAATAGTTGCAGTACTGCTGAATAAAATTATTTCTGTAGTTTCATTTTAAGGCATCTGGCATATTATTAATATATAGCATGTTAAAGGACCAGTGCTATGTAGGAATTGAGTTAAATTTTTGGTACTCCTCAAAGACACTAACATAGTCAGACAACCCTTTCTTTTAGGAGCCAGACAATGTATTACATGTCAATTCCTCAAAAAAGTATATTAACCTGCCATTGGGCAAATATTTCATATTTAAAATCCACCTATCAAATTCTTTCTTTGTTTATTTAAGTATCTTGTTCTTAATATCTTCCATTATGTTTCTTACCAAAACTTACAAAAATAAGAATCCCTTGTACTTAAACACTTTAATGTCTGAAGAATATTTTTTAAAAAATTATTGAATTTGATACTACCATTTTTTTCCAGAGATGTAAAAGTGTTGCCTAGAACAAAAAAAAATAGTCTTTATTTGTATCTATTTCATGATTCACCAAAGCCCAATAATTTATTTCATGGCCAAGTTTCTGGTCATAAGTACCTCTCAGCATAGTTGATCTGGTGCTTGGGTAAGATATAGAGCTCTTTTCTGGAACCATACTTGAAGTCTTTCCCACTTAGCAGAAACTCCCAGATTACACTTTAGCTAGCATAGCTTTCAGAAACCCAGGATCACCTCCACAGTGCAGAAGATATTATAATGGGATGTTTCTGTATCACCACAGAAAACAGTAAAAAGAAGCTAAGAAAGAAATGAGCCAATTAAAAAAAATTAAAAAGGTTTGGCTTGAGACCTAGCTAACACAGATCGCCTAGAGAGCTTTAGTAAATGAAGTTGGAAAGGGGATAACCAGCAGCCATAAAATAAAGAAGATATGCCAGCATCTTCATGGCAACATATTTTCATTGGCAATGGCACTGGAATTCTCACATTAGGACTCTTCTTCTTCTATATCCCATGTATCACATGTGGAAGTACCAGTGGCATTTAAGTAAGAAAATAAAGCAAGAAGAGTATCTAGACCATAACATATTCATAGAGAATTCTGGAGGAAGCAAACTGACTTTAAAAACACTTGGAGACTAATTTTCAAAGAATCTCAATTTTTGAAAGACTCCATAAATATGAGGAAATATGGAAAAGTTGTTTCTGCTGGGAAAAAAATGAGAAGCATGGGACCATATTGACCTATATAGCTGATATCTCATGTCTATAGGCAACAGTTCCTTCATTTTTAAAATGTAGATAAGTGCCTAATTCACAGGAGGAAAGGGAGTGGAGAAGAGAGAAAGACTCAAAAATGGAGAATCAGAGAAAGATATAGAGGAAGACACAGAGAGAGAAAGAGAACAAAGAGAGAATGTGTGTGTATATGTATATATATATATTTACATATATACATATATACACATATATATGTGTGTGTGTGAGTATATATATGCATGTACGTATATATGTGTACCTATACATATATATACACATACACATATACATACACATATACATGTATGTATAAGAATTAGCAGTTAGAGAGATGTCCTCAGAGTCTGCATGATCTGAATTCAATTCTCACATATGACACATACGAGTTACCTGATCCTGGACAAGATATATACATACATACATACATGCATACATACATACATATATATATATATACATATATATATATAAACCTCTCACAGTTTCATACAGCTAATTTATACTCTATTTTGATACAACATACAAAGAGAGAGATTGTGCGTCTGTATATGTGATATACTCCTTATAGATTAGCAATTTCTTTCAACCTTACACATTCTAAGATAATCACCTCTCATGGACACATATATGTATGCATGTATGTGATATAGATGTAGATACATAATTTTTCAACTAATTAAAATGAATAAGATAAATCTTATCTGAATAGCATCTGGAAACTGTAGTAGGTTCCAAAAATTCAAATGTTTCTCATTATTAAAAATGAAGAGTAGAGAAAAAATAAGACTTCATATAAAAACCTATGCAAATAGGTATGCATAATTCTCTGTATCTGTGTCTGTGTCTGTCTCTCTCTGTCTCTGTCTCTGTCTCTATGTCTCTCTCTCTCTCTCTCTCTCTCTCTCTCTCTCTCTCTCTCTCTCT
>JAQQSZ010011978.1:0-12119 GCA_028646595.1 Phalanger gymnotis | reverse complement strand
ATATATACTTATATATGTATGTATACATGTATGAATGTATGTATATTCCCTTCAGCTACCCTAATACTGAGGTCTCATGAATTATACACATCATCTTTCCATGTAAGAATGTAAACAAAACAATTCAACTTTAGTAAGTCCCTTATGATTTCTCTTTCTTGTTTACCTTTTCATGCTCCTCTTGATTCTTGTATTTGAAAGTCAAATTTTCTATTCAGCTCTGCTCTTTTCACTGAGAAAGCTTGAAAGTACTCTATTTTATTTTAAATCCATATTTTGCCTCAGGGCATTATACTCAGTTTTGCTGGGTAGGTGATTCTTGGTTTTAATCCTAGCTCCACTGACCTCTGGAATATCCTATTCCAAGCCCTTTGATCCCTTAATGTGGGAGCTGCTAGATCTTGTGTTATCCTGATTGTGTTTCCACAATACTCAAATTGTTTCTTTCTGGCTGAATGCAATATTTTCTCGTTGACCTGGGAGCTCTGGAATTTGGCGACAATATTCCTAGGAGTTTTCTTTTTGGTATCTTTTTCAAGAGGTCATCAGTGGATTCTTTCAATTTCTATTTTACCCTCTGGCTCTAGAATATCAGGGCAGTTGTCCTGGATAATTTCTTGAAAGATGATATCTAGGCTCTTTTTTTGATCATGGCTTTCAGGTAGTCCAATAATTTTTAAATTCTCTCTCCTGGGTCTATTTTCCAGGTTTTTCCAGTGGTTTTTCCAGTGAGATATCTGATATTGTCTTCCATTTTTTCATTCCTTTGGCTCTCTTTTATAATATCTTGATTTCTCATTAAGTCACTAGCTTCCATTTGCTCCAATCTAATTTTTAAGGTAGTATTTTCTTCAGTGGTCTTTTGGACTTCCTTTTCCATTTGGCTAATTCTGCCTTTCAAGGCATTCTTTTCCTCATTGGCTTTTTGGAGCTCTTTTGCAATTTGAGTTAGTCTATTTTTTAAGGTGCTATTTTCATCAATATTTTTGGGGGTCTCCTTTAGCAAGTCATTGACTTGTTTTTCAATGGTTTTCTCTCATCACTCTCATTTCTCTTCCCAATTTTTCCTCTGCTTCTCTAACTTGCTTTTCCAAATCCTTTTTGAGCTCTTCCATGGCCTGAGACCAGTTCATGTTTTTCTTGGAGGCTTTTGATGTAGGTTCTCTGACTTTGTTGACTTCTTCTGGCTGAATGTTTTGGTCTTCTTTGTCACCAAAGAAAGATTCCAAAGTCTGAGTCTGAATCTAAGTCCATTTTCTCTGCCTGTTCATGTTCCCAGCCAACTACTTGACCCTTGAGCTTTTTGTCAGGGTATGCCCGCTTGTAGAGTAGAGAGTACTTTGTCCCAAGCTTGAGGGGCTGTGCTGTTGTTTTCAGAGCTACTTCTACGCAGCAAGCTCTGCCACACCAGTGATCCTCCTCCCCGAAGAACTGCTAACCCGGACCATGACTCAGATCTAAGCAGGCTCTGCACTCCCACTCTGATCCCCTGCTTAATTCCTGCCGCCAGGTGGGCCTGGGGCCAGAGGCAACTGCAGCTGTAGCTCTGTAAGCAGCCTCAGTGCTGCACCACCTTCTGGTGCCCGTGGGGCGATGGCCCACCACGAACTCCTTTCACTCAGTCCCCACAGTTTTTCCCACTAACCTCCTCTGTTGTCTTTGGTGTTTGTGGGTTGGTTGAGAAGTCTGGTAACTGCCACAGCTCACTGATTCAGGGTGCTACATCTCTTCCGCCTGGATCTCTGTCTGGTTGGTCCGGGCGAGGCCCACGCTGGGCTCGGCTCTGCTCCACTCCTAGCACAGTGCGATAGACCTTACCCAGCAAGCATCCAGGCTGTCCTGGGCTGGAGCCCTGCTTCCCTCTGCTATTTCATAGGTTCTGCAGTTCTAGAATTTTTTCAGAGCCATTTTTTATAAGTGTTTGGAGGGTCCTGGGGAAGAGATTTAGGCAAGTCCCTGCTTTCCAGCCGCCATCTTGGCTCCACCTCGAAAAAACTATATTCTTCCCTCTTTTAGGAGGGAGAGAAGTGAGGCGGGAGAACTATGAGGTGTAGAATCACACTGTATTCACCATCAGATTCAGTTGATGTTTTAATTACTTTTACTCATTCCTTTTTATTCCTGGTCATAAGGGATAGCTTGCTGACAGGGTTGGGGAAGAATACTCAGAAATGAAGTTCATGTGAAAACAAAAATACTAATAAAAAATTTTTTAAAAAATCACCTAGTTCCAACCACCCCCGTCCCCATTTTAAGGATGAGGAAAGTGAGAAGCTAAATGACTTGTTCATGGTCACTTATAAATGGCAGAGCTAGGACTCAACCCAGGCCTTCTGACTCCATGTTTAATGTTTTTTCTACTACGGCTTGTTGTCTCCCACTTGCTCACCTCAAATATTCAGCTGAGCGCTTGAATGAAAGGGGGAAAAGAGGGAGAAAAGAAGAGAGGAGCTATAAGGGTTAGAGAAAAAAGTTAAAAACAGAAGAAGCATTTTTAAAACAGAAGAATTTATTTGTAGTTACGAAAATTTACATTTAGATTATAAAAATGGTTCAACTCTACTTCAGAGTTTATAACCACACAACTTAATTGAGGTAGTACAAATATTATCTGCCTTTTATAAATGAGTAAACAAATTCATCCAAGTTAAGTCCCTTGCCCAAAGCTACGCAGCTGATAAGGATAAGGGCTAAGGCCAGAACCCAGGTCTTTGTGAATCTCAAGTTCAGTGCTACACCACTATTCCACAATGCCTAGTTTAAGCAAATCTGCAAAGAAAAGAGAAATAAGGAGTGGTCTGAACAAATGGTTGGAATCTCAAAATATTACTTGACAGTGCTCACTGCAATCTGCCCAGAAAGCCTCTAAGCTAACTCTAAACCTCAAAAAAACAAAACAAAACAAAACTGAGATCCAATTTCTGTGGGATCATCATCATTTAGTTTGCTAGATATAGTCTCCCTTAATATCACAGATTACTGACTTTCAAAATGTCACTTCCATCACCTGTCCTCCAAACATAGGGCTTGTATTATGGCTATTTTTGTACTTATTAAACATCCCCATCAGCCCGTAAACTCCTAGAGAGCAGGGCCTATGCCTACCTTATCCTGGAACCTCTCAAAACAACTTGCACATAAGAAGTACTGGATAAATACCTGAATTAGAACGAGTATCCCTAGACACATAAGAGATGAATTGGGGAGATTTTCTCCAAGGTGTTCTGCATGTAGCACACTCTCCACTTAACTATGTTTAACCTCTTTGAGTTGCAACATCTTTATTCATAAACCGGGGGTGATAATATCTGTACTTTGTCTCCTGTAGAAAGGTAGTGTGGTATAGTGAACAGAGAACTGGCCCTGGAGCCACAAAGATCTGGGTTCAAGACCTACCTGACACTGGCAAGTGACTTAACTTAATCTCAGTGCTCTGGCAGCAAAGACTAAGTCGCAGAGAAGGAGCCAGCCTGCCTTTGTAGAGGGAGCTCTTGTTTCTATCAATGAAATCATGGATCTAGTCTCTATTGATTACCTACTCTACAATACTGCTCGTGAGAATATTATTTATAAACCTTAAAGTTCTGCGTAAATGTGAATTATTACTCTTCCCTATAAGAAAATTATGTTAAATCAGTCTTTCTATGCTACCAAAGACCGGAAAGTGGTAATTACTTAAAATGGTTCAGTCATCTTGTCTTTTCAGTATCAAAGAAAAAAAAATAATCCAAACAACAAAATATTTTTCAATAGCTAGATATTTATATTAATCCCATGTAACCCCTGTTCGTACAATATTACACTAATTATTGCTAGAAAACTGCTTTTTGCTATATAAGGGAATAAAAAACTCTAAATTCAAACCTTACCTTCTTTTCTTCCTAACTCAGATGCTAAAAATGTAAAGATTATATTCATGATCTTAAGATTTTAGAAGCAGAAGAAAAAATTACATTTTGCTTCATGTATTCATTCTTTTCATTCAACAAACACTTATTAAGCACCTACTGTGTGCTGGGTCTTGTGCTAGCTAGTCACTGGGGGAAATACCAAGTTGAGATAAGACATGTCCTTCTCATGGAGCTCACTTAGTCTAATAGGAGGATAAGACACATAGAGCAATAACTACAAAGCTCAATGTTATATGACAAATGTATTTCAAATGATGCAAAACAGATATATGTTTCTGAAAAGTTATATAAATTAGTTCATACAACTCAAAAGTTTAAACTAGTGGTACACCAAAGTACACTTAAGGTTCATAAAACTATAATTACAAAACACTCTTTAAAGAAATAAAGAATGACATATAATTGAAGAAAAATTTATTGCTTGTGGTTGGGCCCTACCAATAAAATAAAGATGATATTACCTAAAACAATCTAGTAATTCAGTGCTATCCTAATCAAATTATGAAAGGGATACTTTGTGCATCTAGACAAAATCATAATAAAATTCCTTAGAAGAACAAAAGTCTAGAATCTAAAGAGAATTAATTCTTTTTAGGGAATTACTTTTCAAATAACTAATAAATAAATAAATTTATAATAAATGTATTTAATTTTAATTTAATTTATGATAAATTATAAATTTATAAAAATAAACAAATCTATAATAAATAGATAAATTAATGGGTACTTGTACTTCTGGATCCCAAATTATGGCATAAACCAGTAATAATCACAACTATGTAATTCTTGCTTTAAAAAAAATAGAAAAATAAAACAGTGGAATGGAGGAGGTAAGGAAAAATAAGAAACAACTGAATTCAATAATTGAGTATCCAATACAACCAAGAACATAAATTACTTGGGAAAGAATTCTGTGCATAAAAAGAACTGTTGGGAAATTAGGAAGCAGCTTGAGAAAAACAGTTCTAGACCAACATCTAACTATTGTCTCCTTCCTAGGCTAAAGTCACACATCACCAACTACCTTTTGGAAAACTTAAACTGGGCATCTCAAACTCAACATATCCAAAACAGAATTCATCATATTTCTCCCCAAATTTTCCCTCTTCTGAATTTCCCTATGACTGGCTCAGGACCTACCATCCTCATAGTAGCCCAGGCTCACAAGCTCAGTGTCGCTGTCACTCTCAGTCACCTCCACTCTCAGTCACCTCATAGATCCCATCTATTGCCAAATCTTGTTGTTTCTACACTAACAACATTTCTCTTATATCCACTTCTCCCATTCACACAGCCACGATCCTAGTTCAGATCTTCATTACCTCTCACCAGGAATACTGCAAAAGCAGGAACCAGTCTCACTACCTGAAGTCTCCTTGTGGCCAAGGAAGTTTTTCTTAAAGCATAGGTCTGGCCATGACAGCCTTTAGTCAAGCAGCCCCAGTGACTGTCTTTCATCTCCAAGATCAAAAACAAACTCCTCTATTTGACACGCAACCTGGTCTCTTCTTACCATTCCAGTTTCCTTGTACGTTATTTCTCTCCCCATGCCCTGTGACCCAGCTTCCCTGGCCTTCTTTATTCCAGTGACTCAGAGTAACAGTGAACACTTATAAAGCACTTTAGGTTTACAAGTGCTATACATATTATCTCATTTGAGTTCCACATCAACACAGTGAGAAATCAAAAATTTAAAGTCCCAGAATTCCTCATATAGCAATCCATACCTTTCCTATAAGGCATAGTTCTCACCTCTCTCACCGATTTCTTTATCTCCACACACCCCCAACTCCAGTTTGAGCCTTTATCATTTCTCCAATGGATTATTGCAACAGCCTCCCTAATTGGTGTCCCTGAAGTCAGTTAACTCCCCATTCTACACAGCTGCCAAAGTGATGTTTGTAAAGCAGCAGTTTGTAAAGCAGATGTTTGTAAAGTGGCCATGTCACTGCCCTTCTCAATAAATGTCAGTGGCTCCCTGTTAAGTTTAGGATCAAATACAAATTCTTGTTGGACATTTAAAGTCCTTCAAAAACAGTCTCTCATCTGTCTTGCCAGGTTTTTTATATATTACTCCCCTTCACATGCTACAGCCAAACTGTCCCCTTTAGAATATATGCTTTTTGGGGGGCAGGATTTGTTTTAGCCTTTCTTTACATTACAGCGCCTAGCACATAGTAACATTAATAAATTCTTTTTGACTAAAAACTTGATTTGATTTTTGACTGAAAGTTGTTTCTGTTTGAGGAATACCAATAGGAAATCTGAATAATCCAACCCTACCCTCCTATGGTCGAGGGGGAACAGATCAAGGCCAATGCAGAGACACTACCATTCACACTGTCTGTCAGCTGATACAAATTAGTATACTTTATTACTGTTACTTCTTGTATAATTTTTGTCCATATCATCAAGCCTTGAGGAAATATGTCTTAAATTTGTTCCTGCCAGGAAAAGCTAGAGCATAAAAGGATTTCAGCACAGATCTAGTAACACTTAGCTTCAGTACTGGTCCCTCAGCCCTGGTCCCTCATCCTTGCCAGGTGAAGTTCACCTCAACCCAAGTTCTGTGCTTACCAACTGTATTTCTACATGCCAACTTCAGATCTCCCCCAATACAAGAAGAGAAAAGGGACAAAGTTATCTAAAGAGACAAAGAAGTGTCCTGTTATGACATCTGGCTTAAAATAACTCTGAGATAAACATTCCTAACACCACTTGGTACTTCATCCTAGATTTCCACTTTTTAAATGTCTGCAAAGAAGGCTCTGCCTGAAATACCACAGTGAAGTCTGCCAATGCAGCCCTGGAGCTACTCTCTCAATCATCACTTGGTATGGCTAGATTGGGTCCTGAGAAGAGGGCTGCTTCTCCCTTCAAGGCTCTAGGGAACTCTGAGAGTGTGGCAGGGCATGGGGAGAAAAAAGGAAGGGTAAAAGGGGTAGGGGGGAAGTGTCCTCCTCTGATATCATTCATGAGCCCCTACTAGTGTGTCATCCCCTCTAGCCCCCATCATGCGCCTCTTTTCTATTTTTTTTATTTCTCCTTTATCTATCTCCCCCTTTATAAATCAATCAACCAAAAAGACGATTCATTTATCACCTATTATTTGCCTGGAAATGTGCTAGTCTGAAGATACAAGGACAAAAATGAAACCACTCAAAAACTCCCAGTTCTGTCAGAGGAGAGAACATGTAAATATGTAAGCACACAAAAAATAAATACAAGGTAAGGGGGTAAAATTCACTGGCTTATAATCTAAAAAATCTGTTTTCCCTTTTTTATAAACTTAGGACATTTTCCCACTCCAGGCATGTAGCATCAATATCATTCTCCCTGGCTTTTCAGAAGCCCAGCAATAACTATCACCAGTTCTCACACGGGGTGATATTAATTCACCTGAGCTCACTGAGAAGTTATGTGCTCCCTTACTATCTAATTTATTTGGGCTTTCAACTTCCACTTAACCATTTTCTTCTATACTTCCCAATCCAAGATAGTTCTCCTTGCTACAGACAACAGAAGCAAAAGCAAGAATTCAGTAAGACTACTCTGTCATTGATTATCATACTGGGCTTATCAGCATCAAGTGTTACCCTTTTTCTGATATTTCTCTTGCCCCTAAATAGCTAAAAAAAAAAAAGTTTGTTTTTCCCTATTAGCATTCAACACCAACCCCAATTCCTTCTGATCATTAGCTCTCCTAAAACTATTTGTACAGGACAGTGCCACTCCTTTGAATTGGTCTTTAGTTACTGGTCTGGCTAAACTAGCCAGTGGGGTCTGATTCCAAAAGAAAGGAGAGACACTTGGAAATACTGACCACCTCAATGGTTTATTAGCCATATAAGAGAAGACAGGAGTGGGAATGACTAGACAGTCCAGTGGCACAGCGGGGTACATATATACACTTAGACTAACAGTAATCAAGAGAAGGGGACTGGGTGGTAATCCATGTAGGATGACAGAGAGCACTTATCCCTACCACGTCAAAACAGCCTTCTTCCTATATACCATCAGAGTTGAGCTGTCTCCTGGTGGAAAGCAGACCTGTGATGCTGGAAGCCTGGTTGTTTTATTCTCTCACAAGGGTTTATCAAGAGAGAGGCAACCAAAATAAAAAAAAAGAGGAAGGGGGGCAACTCCAGAGATCCCATCAGTGGGGGTTTTTCAAAAGATGCCATCATTCTCACCACGCCCCTTATCACCAGAAGTGGACAGCTTGTCTAAGGCTTGCTCCTTGCTCAGCTACCTATCCTTTTTTCCACCTGAGGACGAGGAAAAAAAAAAAACACTAAGTTGGCTGATAAGGTTTCTATGTAGCTGGATTTTTCCCCTTCTTTTTCCTCAGAATTATTGGCATTTGCATGGCTAAAATTTCAGTCTTAAAGATATTTTATTTATCTTCAGAATAATACCTCATAGAATTGTGGGGCCATGAAATTCTTACCAATCCCTTCCCTGAGATCTTTGAACCTTACTCTCTCAAAAACTAGGGTATAAGTGAGATAATCCCAGCTTACTGGTCATTTAAAAAAAAAAAAAGATCATCTCTAAAGTCTCTTCCACATCCAAAATTCCAGGAATAAATAAACATTTGTTACTCAGTCTTTTCCTACTGAGCCTTAAGCCTACAAGGACAACCAATTAGTCAAAAGGCATTTCTTAACCCAAGTAATGCTACTCCAAACTAAAGACTGTGCTAAGCAGCCATATGCATAGAATGGACCCCACAACTTCCAATCTTTACCTACTGAAATCTCACCCTTCCCTCCAGGTTCAGTTCAGGTGCTGCCTTTTCCTCGAAGGCTTCACCAAGCTGCCTTAAACGCACATGTCTTTCTGTGTGTACTCCCCCTATGCCTCACCCAGCTAGAAGTGATCTCTCCCTCCTCCAATGTCTTATAGCACTTTACATCTTCCATTTTATTCACATTGTGATTTGCACTATGCTTATTTAATTTCATGTTTCTGTCTACTAAAACATAAACTCCTTGAGACCTGATACGGTTTTACTTCCTCTTTGGAATAGCCAATACCTAGCAGAGTATCTTAAACGTAGTATTAACAACTATGTATTAAGGCATAAAAAAGCAGCTACAAAGTAGTCTCACTAGTCTACTCAACATTGGTCAAAACTGTGTCCAGATTTTAGACTTACAACATAGTTCTCCTAGGGAAAACTTGAAATTCAGAAAAGCGCAAAGTTATGAAAGGATTTAGACATTGGCTTTATACCAGCTTATGGGAACTTTGTTAACTTAATCTGGAAAAGGAAAGATTGAGGGCAAATACTTGTTTTGAAATAAACATATAATATATAAATAGAATACATAAACAGAAATTATAAAGCTAATAGTCAATACCTTTTTTCTCCATTTCTGCTGAAGACTGAACAAGAGAAAATGACATTAACTTGCAAAGGGGAATTTTGGGTTACACATTATGAAGAACTTCCTAATTATTAGAGTTTAAAACACTGAAAAGCATTACCAAAACAGGGTAGGAATTTTTTTCCCCAAAAAAATGAGCAGAAAAGAAGACCTTCTGAAATTATTCAGGTGCTGTCTTGTCTGGAAGGAGAAGAATGAAATCAATGCATTCTCACAGAATCAGTTGCAAGAGATTTCAGAAGCCCTTGAGCCCAAACCAAACCTGACCAAAACTTTCCTTTACAAAGCGCTATGTCCAACAAGTGATTATCCAAGGATTTGGAGTCAGAGAAGCTGAGGGTGAACCCCAGCTCTGCCTGCCTTGTGATCTCCACCGCGTCTCTTCACCACCCTGACTTTAGTTTCCTCATTTGAAAAATGAAGGGACGGATCTAGATGGACTCTAAGGACATTTCCATCTCTGAACCCTATGCCTCTATGATTTGTTCTTGTTTCCAGACAGAATGTGTGCTGCCTTAATATCTCAGGCTTTAGACTTTCAAAATCGGCCTACAGCAACATCCAGGGTTAAGGTTAAAATCTAAAAAGGAACTTAGATATCTTTTACTGTCAAAAACAGAGTAGCTAATAATACATGACAGTCTATTGAAGGAGCTGGAGATGATTAGCCTGGAGAGTGAAGCTCTCTCTCTCTCTCTCTCTCACTAGAGGGAAGATCAGAGCTGTCTTCAAGAATTTAAAGGGCTGTCATGTCAAAGAGGGATTAGACTTTCATTCCTTGGCCTCAGATGGCAGTCAGTTAATAAACATTCATTAAGCACACACTATGTCCCTCGTGTGCTAAGCACTACAGATACAAAGAAGATAGTCCCTGCCCTCAAAGAGCTTACAGTCTAAGAAGAGAGACAACTAGGAACAAACCACATACACACAGGATGGAACAGAAATAATCAACAGATGTAAGGTGCTGGAATTAAGGGGGATCTAGAAAGACTTTCTGTAGAAGATGGGATTTTGGCTAGGACTTAAGAAAACCAGAGAAGGTAGGAGGGAAAGCATTCCAGGTATATAAGACAGCCAGTGAAAATGCCCAGAGTCAAGAGATGGATTGTCTTGTGCAAGGAACAAGGAGACCGTCATCCATGGATCATTGATGGGGGTGTGAGGAGGAGAAAGGGAAGGTATAAGAAGACTAGAAGTGGCAGGGGGGGAGGGGGTTATGAAGGGCTTTAAATGCCAAATACAGGATTTTATATTTGATGTTGGAAGTGATAAGGGGTCTGGAATGTACTGAATGGAAGGAGGAGGGGGACATGGTCAGAACTAAGCTTTAAGATCTTTGATAGCTGAGTGGAGGCTGGAGAGGCTTGTGGCAGGCAGACCAACCAACTGGCTATTGTAACAGTTCAGGCATAAGGTGATAAGGGCTTGAACAGAGTGATGGCAGCATCAGAGCAGAAAAGGGGATATATATGAGAGATGTTGTAAAGGTAAAATCAATAGGCTTTGAAAATAGATGAAGGGGTGGGGCTGGTTGAAAGAGAGTAAGAAGTCTAGGACGACACCTAGGTTGCAAGCCTGGGGGACTGGCAGGATGGTAGTGCCCTCAACAGTACAAGAGAAGTTAAAAAGGGGAAAGGTTTGGGGAAAAAGATAATGAGTTCAGTTTTGGACACACTGACCTTAAGAAGTCTAGGGAACATCCAATTCAAGATGTCCAACAGGCAGGTGGAGATAGGAGACTGAAGGTTAGCAGAGAGGTTAAGGCTGCATAAGTAGATCTGAGAATCATCAGCACAAAAATGATAATTAAATCCACGGAAGTTGATGAAATCACAAAGTAAAATAGCACAGAGACTAAAGGGAAGAGGGATCAGGACAGTGCCCTATTGGACACCCACAGTTGGTGGATAGAACCTAGATGAAGAGTGAGCAAAGGAGACTGAAGAGTGGTCAGACAACTAGGAGAACTAGGAAAAAGTAATTTCAAGAAAACCCTAGAAAGAAGAGAGTATCAAGGAGAAGGATGATTAACAGTGTCAAAAGTCAAGAAGGAGGAGGATTGAGAAAGGCTGTTGGATTTGCAATTAAAAGATGATGAGTGGGGCAGAGCCAAGATGGCAGCTGGAAAGCTTACGAAAGCTCCTCCAAGGTCCTCCAAAAACCTATAAAAATGGCTCTGAACAAATTCTAAAGCTGCAGAACCCACAAAATAGCAAAGGGAAGCAGGGATCCAGCCCAGGACAGCCTGGATGCCCGCTGGGAAGGGTCTACCACACCATGCTGGGAGTGGAGCCCAGCATGGGAGGTGACAGGACCAACCAGACCAGGAGCCAGGTGGAACAGACGTAGCACCCGGAATAAGTGAGCTGTGGCAGTTACCAGACTTCTCAACCAACCCACAAACACCAAAGACAACAGAGGAGGTTAGTGGGAAAAGCTGCTGGGACAGAGTGAAAGGAGTTCAAGGTTGGCCCCAGCCCCAGGGGCACCAGAAGGTGCTGCAGCACTGAAGCTACTTACAGAGCTACAGCTGCAGTTGCCTCTGGCCCCAGGCCCACCTGGTGGCAGGAATTAAGCAGGGGATCAGAGTGGGAGTGCAGAGCCTGCTTTACCTCTGAGCCTCAATCCTGGTTGGTGGCTCCTGGAGGAGAAGGAGCACTGATGTGGCAAAGCTTGCTGTGTAGAAGTAGCTCTGAAAACAACAGCACAGCCCCTCAAGCTTGGGACAAAGTACTCTCTACTCTACAAGCAGTCATACCCTGACAAAAAGCTCAAGGGTCAAGTAGTTGGCTGGGAACATGAACAGGCAGAG
>JAQQSZ010011977.1:0-12119 GCA_028646595.1 Phalanger gymnotis | reverse complement strand
TTCAGGGGGGTAGAACTGCTTGTAGATTAAAGAGTTCTGTGTTCCATGCTTGGTCGGATGCGCTGCCTCACCAGCACTCCTCCTTCCCCAAGAACCCCCTACCCAGCCTGGGCTTAGATCTTCAGCAGGTTCTTCACTCCTGCTCTGATCAGTCACTTAATTCCTCCTACCAGGTGGGCCTGGGGCCAGAAGCAACTGCAGCTGTAGTTCTGTAGCTGCCCCACCTCCGCTGCCCCAGGGGCAGTAGCTGAACCGCAAACTCCTTGTCCCCGCAGCTTTTCCCACTGACCTTCTCTGTTGTCTTTGCTGTTTGTGGGTTGAGAGGTCTGGTAAATGCCACAGCTCACTGATTCAGGGCACTAGGGCACACTCCACCCGGCTCCCGGTTTGGTTGGTCCGCGCTGCCCACTCTGGGCTCTGCTCAGCTCAGCTCCGCTCCCCTCAGCTCCCAGCTCCATGCGCGATAGACCTTACCCAGAGACCATCCAGGCTGTCCTGGGCTGGAGCTCTGCTTCCCTCCTCTACTTTGTGGGTTCTGCAATTCTAGAATTTGTTTAGACCCATTTTTTATAGGTTTTTGGAGGGACTTGGTGGGGAGCTTACAGTAGTCCCTGTTTTCCACCCGCCATCTTGGCTCCTGATGTTGGAATTCTAACATGTGTAATTTCAGAATGGCAGTTCTGAGCAATTTCCCCATGAGAAAAGAGAATGCTTAGACAGAAACAAAGGGACTAAATAAGAATAAATAAGCAGCAAATGACAAAATTCTTAGAAGCATATATAAATTAATCCTTAAGATATTCTACTTTTGGATGGCTTTTATCATAAGGAGTTTTTTTTCCCTTACTTTATACTTACTGGTCATTGCCTTTTTCTTTTTAGGGAACGGAAATATTAATCAAGTCCCTACTTTATGTCTTATCCCTAAAAACACTTAAAATAGTTATGATATCCTCCCCTTAGTTTTCTCCCTTTCATTCTAGTTCCTTACCTTTGATGTATTCTCATGTAACATGGTCCATACTTCTCTTTCTGTATCTATCTACCCTGAAGTTACTCCAATTTTTCAATGTGGTGTTTAGAAATGAATAGAATATTCCACCTATAGTCTTACTAGAGCAGAGTATGGCAGGATCAGTAGCTCCATCTTTCTGGATACTATGAAATTCTTAAAGCAACGTAAGATCACATTAGCTTCCTTGATAGCTATGTTATACTGCTGATTCATATCAGTCTTGCTATCCATGAAAACAGTTTTTTTAAATTTATACATGAACTTTTTAAAAGCATTTTCTCTGCCATGTTGTATTCATTCAATTTATTTAACCCAAGTACAAGACTTTATATTTGTCCCTAATCCCACATTAGATTATGTCCATTGTTCTATCCTCAATAAAATTTTGGGTTCTGGTTCTACCATTAAATATATCACCTATCTCTACCAATTTTGTGTCACCCACAAATTTGGCTAGCATATCATCTTTGCCTTTAACCAAATAATCGATGTTGAAGACAATAGTGCCCAGGATAGGGCCCTGGGGCAGTAGAGATGTAGTAGAGATGTCCCTCCTGTTTGACCGATATCCATTAATCACCACTCTTTGGCCTCAGTCATTCAATCTGTTCCTGAATCTTCCTTTCCTACCTCTTTTTCTTGTCCCTAGTGATAGGGTAGATGGCTGTCAAATACCTTGTCAAAATGACAGTGTACTATATCTATGACATTCTTCCTACTCTATCGGCCTAATAACTCTACAAAAATGAAATGAGGTTACAGTGGCATTATTTAGTGATGAATTATACTGTCTCTTAGTGGTCACTGCTTGTCCCATTAAGCATATACAAACTTTCTCTTCAATAATGTATTTAATTTCAATTAGATTAATTCAAGGGACCTCAGAGAGCATCTAGTCCAAATCATACCTGAAAAAGTATACCCTCTATTTCAAACCCAGTAACTGTTCATCCTGTTTTAGCTAGAAGATAATCTGCATGTATAAATGTATGCACAAATATTTATATTCAAAATAGACATGTATGTATAACTATGTGTGTATGTGTATACACACATATATGCATACATATGTAGCCTACATTTCAATATGCAAATATGTATGTGCATTAAGTAGTTGGCTCAGTACCCTGCCAGAAAATTGAACCTCTTCCATGTGAATTATCTTAGGAAGATTCTGAAGACCATCTGGAAAGATACTAGACACTGTGGTCCTCTCTAGAGCTGAACTGCCAAGCATTCAAACTCTACCACAGAGAGCACAACTGTGATAGGCTAGCCATGTAGTTTAATGCCAAATGCACATTCATCTAAAAGACTAGGTTACAGAGAACTTGCATAAGGCAAGCACTCATACAGAGGGCAGAAGAAGTGGTGAAAGGCCACTCTCAAGGTCTCTCTGAAGAACTTTAGAATTGAGTATGAGATATGGGAGACACTGGCACAGGACCACCCAGCATGACACGCTTACATCAAAGAAGGTGCTATGCCCCATGAGCAAAGCCAAATTGCAGTAGTACAAAGGACCAGGAGATTCACAAATTTAGAGACATCTCTATCCCAAATGTTCAAATGGAGTATTTATGCCTGACTTGTGGTAGAACCTTCCAAACTTATATTTGACTGATCAGCCACAGTTGAACACACTTTACCTTGGCCCTAATTGTGATGTCCTTGGTCCTCTTCCAGTATGAAGGATGAACAATACGTGTGTATGCGTAAACAACAGCATGTATGTGAATAAATTGTATGTATGTAAATGCATGTATGTATATATGAGCTCATGTGCATGTTTATAAACACAGAGCTCAAGGCAATGTGTTGTTTAAGTGCCCATTAATTGTTACAGCCATTGCAGCAATAAATGTGTGGCATTAAAGATCATTTGCTGATAAATTGACTACAGCTGCATATTTAATTCTTTGAAACTATCATAATCTCTTCCCTGATTCGATGACAGCAACATGACTTTTGTTTCCTGTTTTGTGAAGAAAGAAAACTTAGTCCCTGATAGACTCATTCATACATAAGAACATAAATGCATACACATACCCATATACACTCTTGGAAACCTCTAAAGGATTTCAAAAGCATGCTGAAATCTGGGTGATAGATATTCTTTAACCATTTGCTCTTTCTTGTGTGGCTAGTCAGGCAAAGCTTCTTTGAGAGATTATAGATATTTTCCAGAAGATTCAATATTATCTTGGAGATTGAGGCAATAAATACAATGCCATTTACAAACAGAAGCTTCTGGAGAATCACATTATCCAAAGGGAATATCTCCTTGACCTAGATTCTTCACTGGGTCTTTTCTATCATGGTAGTTAATGCATTAAGAAAGGAAGAGTCTCCCTCTTTCATGCCTTACCTGATTGTTGGGCTGAATGAAATTGCTGTGCTGAGTTTATTCATAATAGCAAACAATAAGTACAATGGAATCTTATATTATCTACATCTTTCAGCTAATTTTGAGATAGTAAAGATATAGCCTATTATCAAAAATCATTTTTGGAAGCTTTCTTTTCTCTTAAATAATACTTTCATCCATGTATATATGACTCTATTAAAGATTTTGTATAGATTAATAATAGCCATATAGGTCAGCTCTGTTGAAATTTTCTCAATAAGTTTTATGTTAAATCAATAAAGTTTGGAATCCTCTCCCTCCCCCTGCACCTTAATTCTTTGTATCTCCCCCTTCATTAGACTCTTCATCAATCAGTTTATTAATGCCTTCACAACTGCATCATCTCTAACACAGACCTAATAAATTGTTGTTGACATATTTGTATGTATGCATATATGTGTATGGTATGGATAGATATAGATAGGGTAGTTAGGTGAAGCAGTGGATAGAGTGCCAGGCCTGGAGTCAAGAAGACTCACCTTAGTGAGTTCAAATATGGCTTCAGACACTTAGTAGCTGTGTGAACCTGGGCAAGTCATGTAATCTTGTTTACCTCAGTTTCTTCACATGTAAAATGAACTGGTGAAGGAAATGGCAAACTGTTCCAGTATTGTTGCCAAGAAAATCCTGAACAGGGTCACTAAAAATCAGACACTACTGAAAATGACTGAACAACAACAAAAACAGGGGAGGGGAGAGAGAGAGAGAGAGAGAGAGAGAGAGAGAGAGAGAGAGAGAGAGAGAGAGAGAGAGAGAGATACAACTTAGGTACTTTGCTCTTTGTTCTTTTTAGTGTCATTTTTATGTTTTCTGGGACTGTGATACTAAGGTCCAAGTGTGATAGTTCTACTGTGCTTTATAGAGAACATAATTTCTTACAACAATTTTTTCGAATATTTTCCTTTTCTTTTTCCTGTTTGTAGTCCTCATTCTGTTTAAATTATTGAATGCCTTTGGAATGACTTTTCTTAGTTTCATATTTTCCCAAACTTGCTTTAGACTAGTTTCATCTTCTACTACTTCTCTGTTTTTATAAAATGAAATGCATTGTTTGCATATTTCCATCATCTTTCTTTGTAGGATTTACACGTTTGTCTCATGTAATTCTGTGACTGGCACTAAGTTATATACATATACATACACAAACACACACACACACACACACACACACACACACACACACACACACATATGTATCCTGAGGTTCTTTCTCTATTTTGTCTTTTGTCTTCTTTTAGCAACTAATTTACTTTAACTCCTGGATGAAACAATTGTAATTGGTGTCCTTATCATTTTTTAATCTATTTTACATTTTTGATTTTCAATAGCTTGTTTAGGTAATTCAGAGTTAAATCTTATTAATTCTACATCATATATTTTTCTCATTACTCTATATTTCTCCTTGTTGCTATAAATTCTGATCTTAGATCTGACAATTTAATTTTCTGATGGTACACAGACCTATCACTAAGGGATACTAAGTAAATGAAAATAATGCTTAACGCTTCACAACCAAACATATATTCCTAGTGCACTCCACTGGAGACTTCCTTCCAAATTGACAACAATCCACTAATATTCTTTGGGTGCAGGCATGGAACCAATCCTGAATTCAAACAATTATAATATCATTTAGCATAATATAGGTCATCAGCCTATTCTTTCCTAGATGATTGCTAATCTGTAAAAATATAATTTTGCCAAAAATCAATGACATGTTTCTATAGTTTTTAGTTTCAAAATACTCTCCCTTTCCTTCTCCCTCTCCCCACTGGCCCTTTTCCATCCTTTGTTACTTCTCAGAGATCATTGACAATGGCTCAATATACAGATCTGGTATGTCTTCTAATGCTTTATGAGAGAAATCAGCTACATCAGGCAACTTGAACTACTTAAGTTCCTTGAAAGTCAGAGTTTTCATTTTTGTCTTTGTGTGCTTAACATCTAGCATAGGGATTCAAACAGTGTATAAGGCATTAACAAGTCCAGGTTTGTCATTTGATTAAGAGAAGCCAGTGTTGGGGGCGGAGCCAAGATGGTGCTGTGAAAGAAAGGAACTACCAGAGCTCTCTCACAAATTCTGTCAGATACTTCTAAAAAAGTGAATCTGAGCAGATTTGAGAGTTAGAAGCTGCTAGTAGACTGAGAGAGGTAGGAGCACCAGGCACACGGAACAGCACCAGAACAAACCAACAGGGAACAGCAGAGGAATCCACCCAGGTGTGGGACTGGGAGAGCACTGGGTGAGTGAAACGCCAGATGAGGAACAGGCCCAGGGTGGAAGTACCAGCTATGGCCACGATTGAGCCCCAGGCCTCTCAGCCCAGGACAGGAGGCTGTTGGGGTGCAGAGCCTGTGGCCACAGGAGCAGCTAGCCTGGAGGACTCCAACCCACAGTCTAAAGGTTTGCAACTCTCCTTCTTGAACTTCTGGGAGCCATGATGTGCAGGTAAAATGGCTTTTATCGCTCCCTTACATAAACTGAGAGAATAATATTTTAGGACAAACAGAAGAGCCAGAAAGGGACTTCAGTAGTGAGAGAAGTAGAGAAGAGGGCCCTTCTTGCGGTGGCAGAAGGAGACTAGTACAGGAAGAGAGGTGTCCCAGCAGCTCCCACCTTAGGAGAACAATGAGAGTAACTGAGCCCCAGGGGGGTGGAGCTAACAAACGTCAACTCTGGGAACCCAGACTGGGCTTTGCGCAGCCAGGGGAAGTGGCAGACACCAGCACAGACAAGAGCTGAAACCATCCCTGCTATAGAACAGTCCTGGGGAAGAGGAGACCACCCAGCAGCCAGATCAACCCTCTCCCACACCTCATGAAACCAGAGCCTGGAGAACATAAAGCCTGTGAGCAGACCCACAGATTCCAAGACAAGAAAATTGGGACAGAACCCCCTGAGCCTCAGGAAAAGAGATCTACTTTAGAAGCCAGGAGGAAAAAAAAACACCATGAAAAAGCATGCTAAGAAGCCAAAGATTGTTGATACCTATTATGGAGACAGGGAAGACCAAAATGCCAATTCAGAAGAGGACAGCATGGATACTACATCCACATCTGAAACCTCAAAATGGAAATTGAATCTGTCTCCAGAACAAAAAGTATTCCTGGAAGAACTCAAGGAGGACTTTAAAAACCAAATTAGGGAGGTAAAAGAAAAAGTGGAAAACATGGAACAAAAATTCAATGAGGAAAACAAATCTTTAAAAGGTAAAATCAGGGAATTGGTTAAGGAAAATCAGAATATACATGGAGAAAATGTCTCATTGAAAATAAAATCAACCCACTGGAAAAGGAGATAGAGAAGATAAAGGAAGAAAACAAAATATTAAAAATTAGAATTGGGCAAGTAGAAGCTAATGACTCTATGAGACATCAAGAATCAGTCAAAAATGACAAACAGGAAAATGATAAATGCTGGAGAGGCTGTGGGAAAATTGGAACACTGTTACACTGCTGGTGGAATCGTAAACTGATCCAGCCATTCTGGAGAGCAATTTGGAATTATGCCCAAAGGGCTATAAAAATGTTCATACCCTTTGACCCAGCAATACCACTTCTAGGGTTGTATCCTAAAGAGATCACACAAGTAGGAAAAAGACCTATATGTACAAAAATATTTATAGCAGCTCTTTTTGTAGTAGCAAAGAATTGGAAATCAAGGGGATGCCCATCAGTTGGGGAATGGCTGAACAAGTTGTGGTATAAGAATGTAATGGAATACTACTGTGCTATAAGAAATGAGGAAGATATGGACTTCATAATAATCTGGAAAAACCTACATGATATAATACTGAGTTAGTGGAGCAGAACTAGGAGAACATTATACACAACCATAGATATATGGATTCTATGATGACTACCCTTGATAGACTTAGCTTTTCTCAGCAATACAAGGTTCAAAGACACCTCCAAAGGAGTCATGAGGGAGAGAGATTATCTACATCAAGAGAAAGAATTATGGTGAGTGAATGCAGATTGAGGCAAACTGATTGCTCTCCTTTTTTTGTTTTTTTTTTCCTCTCTTTTGTTTTTGTTTTTGATTTTTTTTTTTTGGTTTTGTTTCTTCTTTCTCATGATTCATCCCATTGGTAATAATTCTTCTTTACAACTTGACTATTGTGTAAATAAGTTCAATGTGAACTTATATGTAGAAGATATATCAGATTCTATGCCATCTTGGGGAGGGAAAGGGGGTAAGAAAATCTGGAACTCAGGTTCATGTGTAACTGAGTGTTATAAATTAAAAATAAAAAATCTCAATAAAAAAAAAGAGAAGCCAGTGTTTTCTGACCAATCTTCCTACTCTTTATTGGTTCAATTCCCACTCTCTTTCAGCTACTTTTGTTTTGTTTCTTCCAGTAAAAAATCCAAATTTTATTTCACTGATTAGACTGCAATCTTATTGATTGATGGCATAAAAAGGATCTTTTTCTTTGCCGTCTCCTCAGGGGCTAGCGCAGTGCTTGTTGAATAGCAGCCGTTTAATAAATAATTGATACTGTTGAATTTAAGGTAATAGTACAGATATATAAAATAGCATACAGCCCCAAACCAAATCAAACCAAACCAAAATTCCTTCAAATATCATATGATTGAATTTTGCTGTGATTGTCTCGTGTCGACCATTTTCTGAAGTGAAGAAATGGCTTAACCTTAAACAGAGGAACTCTACATCTACCAAATATTACCTCCTCGACCAATATGGTATCTGAAATGCATATTACCTGAGAGATTCCTTTGGTATTAATTCCAGGGGAACCATTTGAAAATGTACCTGACAAGGGCAACACATTAACTGTTATCACTGTCACCATGTCAGGGTAAATTAGTCAATTACCTAGGCTCAATGAAATAACATGTTTTCTTTTCATGTATGACCTTGGCTATATTCTTAACTCTCTAAGCCTTAGTTTTCTCAGTGCATCAAAAAAATGTAGGATTTAATTCCTAGTTAAGGATCATTTTATTTAAATGAGGTATTGTTATTAGTAAATGGCCTATGGAAATACTTTTGAGGGCATGTGAAATTATTTGACTACCTTTTCTTCCTCCAAATAAACATTTGTTTTCTCTGATAAAAACAAACATTTTATTTCCATTTGGGAAATATTTGCAGTTGAACCTTTGCAACTGAAACAAACATGTGAATTGTTCAGATATTCCCAGAGAAAAGATATTTCTATTGGTTAAAAAAATTTGCTTTATAAAAATTTTGCCAGTGTAGATGTATTCAGTGAAATTCCTCGTTAAGGTGCCAGGAAGTTCCAGTGCACTTTCTATAGCTCTAAAAGCTACATTTTCCTATGCCCACCCTTCCAAATCCTTTCAGTTGTCAAATCTTGTCATCTCTATTATCATAACACCTCTTGAAACCTTCCCTTTTCTCTATTGACACAACTGCCACCTTAGTTTAAACTCTCATTGCTTCTCACCTGATCTATTCTAACAGTCTGCTATTTTATTTCACTGTATTCTCTCCCCTTTATAATTCATTATCTACATAGATGTTAAGGTGATGTTTCTTTTTTAAAATTAATATTTTATTCCCCCCAATTGCATGTAAAAACAATTTGTAATGTGTTCTTCAAAAATTTTGAGCTCCAAATTTTCTACCTCCCTTCCTTACTTCTCTGTCCCAATAAAGAAGGCAAGCAATTTGATATAGGTTATACATGTGGAGTCATGAAAAATATATTTCCATGTTAGTTATGTAGTGAAAGAAAACACAGAATAAAAACAAGAAAAATAAAGTAACAGAAAAGTATACTTTGATATACATTTTCAGGGCTTCCTAAACTTTTTTCACTCACAACTGCTTTTTCCTGTTTTGGGCAGCACTTCCTTGGCTTTGCATACCCTGAGGGCATGTGCAGTGCAAAGTGAGCAGGCTTTGTGTTCAGAACCAAGGCTGCAGTGAAGTTGGGAGATTCAACAGAGGCTAAGTACTTACGGAAACACTTCAGATTTATTATGTGTTTGATTTTTAATTAATTTTTGGTCATTGTGTGCTACTATTGCCAAGTTTTCTGGATCACGTTATGGGGTCATGACCCACAGTTTAAGAAGCACTGATTAGACTCCATCAGTTCTTTCTATGGAGATGGATAGCATTTTTCATCATAAATCCTTCAGAATTGTCTTGAATCATTGTATTCCTGAGAATGGCTAAGTCATTCATTGCTGGTCATTATGCAATATCGCTACATATTGCATACAGTATATACAATGTTCTCCTGTATACACTGTATACAATGTTCTCCTGGGTCTGCTCATTTCACTTTGCATCAATTCATATGTCTTTCCAGGTTTTTCCAAGAGCATTCTGCTTGTCATTTCTTATAGCACAGGAGTGTAGCATCACAACCATTTACAACAACTTGTTTAGCCATCCCGCAATAGACAGTCATTCCCTCAATGTCCAATTCTGTGTATCATTAAAAGAGCTGCTATAAATGTTTTTGCACATACAAGTCCTTTTCCTTTTTTTATCTCTTTGTGATGCAGACCTAGTAGTGGTACTGCATAGTTTTATAGCTCTTTGGGCATAGTTCCTAATTGTTCTACAAAATGGTTGAATCAGTATACGACTTCTCAAGGTTGTATTGCCCAGGTCTGACAATGTTGCTCACGTACTCAAAAAAACTCCTTTTTTTCCCTCTTGCCTCCACGATTAAATGCTCAATCCTCTGGTAGGTGTGTAAAGCACTTCTATAGTCTGGATTCAGTGTACCTTTCCAGATTCCCCACTTATGGGCACATGCTCCAGCCAAATTGGCCTACTTGCAATTTCACAAGTACAAAAATCTGTCTTACACCTTGCACCTCAAATTGCCTTCTTTATTGCACCTCCTTCTTAGAATCTTTAACTTCCTTCTAAGCTACATATACATACACACATACATATGCACATACATATATGTATGTATACACATATATGTACACATGCTTTTTATGTACATATATACACACATATACATGTACATAAACATAAATGCGTATCTCTCTGTGTATGTGTATATATATGTTTGTAAATATATGTATATATATATATGGACTTATCAGTGTATATGTTGCTTCTCCTGAAAGAGTATAAGCTACTTGAGGGCAGAAAATCTTTAATTTTGCTTTTTCAGATCCCTTGGAGCTTGTACCACGTCTGCAAACAGACAGACAGAGAATTAAACAGAGAGACAGAGGCAGAGGCAGAGACAAGACTAAGACAGAGACAGATAAAGACACAGAGACAGAGATTTATAATAATAGATAGCAATTCTGTAAAACTTTACAGATGAGGGAACTGTGGCTGGGGCAGTTCAAGAAGTAGGTTTACACAGTTTATAATTTTCTGAGGCTGGATTTGGAAATGATCTTTCTGAAACCAGAGAAACCCCATATCCACCAGTCCATCTTGACAGACAGAGTAACATAGAGACAGAGAGATGGAGACAGAAACAGAGAGAGCAACAGAGACAGTGAGACACAGTGAAACGCTCTGCACATTGGATTGCTGATTTCAAGACAGTCCTCATTTGCCTCTCCAGCACTGAAAGTGCCCATTGTGGATGAGAGCACAGTGAAAGTTATAGAGAAGAGGAAGTTATACAGAGAGAAGGACAAGAGAAGTGAGAGCAAGACAAGATCAGCTGTCTGAAACATTCTGGAGGAGTATTTTCCTTCTCAGAAATGAAACAAAAATAAAACAAAAATCACTCCTAAAAACTGGCATATTAGGTAGCACAGTAGATATAGTGCCAGGTCTGGAGTCAGGAAGATTCATCTTCATGAGCTTAAATCTGGCCTCAGATACTTACTAGCTGTGTGACCCTGGGCAAGTCACTTAACTCTGTTTGCCTCAGTTTCCTTATCTGTAGAATGAGGTGGAGAAGGATGTGGTAAACCACTCACGTATCTTTGCCAAGAAAATCCCAAATGGAGTCATGAAAAGTCAGACATGACTAAAAAGACTGAATAACAAGTAATTCCCCTCAACATGTGTAAATTATTGTATTCTTCACAACAGTTAAGTGAAAATATATCACAGAACTAAGTGACATGATTCCTCCCATCAAAGAACTCAAAATCTAGTTTAAGAAATATAAAGCATAAAAATAACAGAGGAAAATATAATATAGTGTATAATGAATTGCTCAATTCTGCATTTACAAAGTGGGAATGCTGAAATATTTGACAAGTGACATTTGAGCTGTATGTTGGAGTAGTTAGACCACCTGCAATAGTGGTAACATGTAGATAGCAATGACCATTACTTCCTCCCAGTCCCTTTGGCAAACCAATGAGCTTTTTTGAAATGCTTGCTATGTGTCAACTACAGTGCTAAGTTCTGGTGTTCTTCTGCTTTAGGGTACTTCAGACCATAGCCAATGGAGAAAACAAATGATTTCTATCAGCACATAATCAAGGTTGAACAAGAGATGATTAAAAAAATACAGTGTGATGACAGCAAAAATTAGTCAGGCTTTCTTTCATACAACCATCTAAGGAGGTCAGATAGAAAGATCTATTACAAGCACATGTACTGTTTTAATGTACTTAGATATGTGTGTTGTTAAGCAAAATTGTCTCATTAGCATGGCTTTTGTTTCTTTTGAGTGGAAGTACTTTCAGCTGTTAAGTGCTAAGCCCCAGGCCCAGGGCCCTGTCAGGTGTGAAACCTGTGTGGGTGTGGATTGGTGA
>JAQQSZ010011976.1:0-12119 GCA_028646595.1 Phalanger gymnotis | reverse complement strand
TCATTTTCTTGAAGTGCATCAGTAAGATAATTTGGAAATTTTGCGCCTGAAAGGTTAACCCTGGTAGAGGTGGCAATGACAAATTTCTGATGTGTCCTTCTCAGAGGAATACAGTTGACAGTCAGAGGCCCACAAGTAGCAAGCATCTAGCCAGCTGCTTAAGGAAAACCACTGACTTGCTTCTGGGGTGGCCAGTGAGCACGATCAGAATTGTGGCTGGCTCGATAATAGCTCAAAGTCTCCTCATATGCTGGCTGAAAGGCTTTTTGCCGTGACTTAGAAGATTTCTAGGCCTATCTTCAGTAAGGTAATACCCAGGCATTTTTCTAATCTTTTCCACACAGGTTCCTACAGTCTTATCACTACCGTCTTTGAAATAGTAGCAGGCACCTACTCTTTCTTTTTCCTTTCAATCCAGGTTTTTGGTGCAGCATATTTCTGATTGTACATGGCTCTCTGGAAGTACATTGCAGACCTAGAATATATTCCAATACCTTGGGCCAGGAATGGGTTCCTACTGCAATGCTTTTGAGGCTTTTCCACCACTTTTTCAGCCATATCTTCCTTTTTTGTTCTCTCTTTTTTTTTCCTTTTTGCCTTTCTTTTCCTTTCGTTCCTTTGGGAGCTTTTTTGTCTACCATAATGAGAGAAGAGAACCACTATTTAAGAATTTCAACTCAGGCAATATTTTCTGGGTTTTTCAAGATCAACACATGGGGGGGGGGCGGAGTGAGAGCATTTCCAGTTCACTCCACCATCTTGGTTCCCAGAAGTTCAAGTAGGTGACTTCCAAATGTTTGGTTTGTGGGTTGATAGCCCCAAAAGTAGCTGTTAGTGCAGCCACAAGCCCTATGCTCCTCTCTCATCCAGCTCCAACAGAGTCCTGAGCTGAGAGGCTTGGGAATCACCAGTGCCACCGGTGATGCAGTCAGCCAGGACCATTCTTGTTCTGCTATGGTCTAGGCTGTACTGGTGCAGCCTGTGCTCTATGTACTCTCCCAACCCAGTGCAACAAATCCTTCCCATTGACCTTGTAGGCTGTCCAGGGCTGGAAATCTATCACACTGTCTCCTAGTGTATTCTGCCACTGTAAATATTTTTTTCAAATTTATTTTTTAGAGGTACTTGAAGGAATTTGTGGGAGAACTCATGTGAGTTTCTGCTTTCACTCTGCCGTCTTGGCTCTGCCCCCCTCACAGAAACCTTGAAAGACATACATGAGTTGATTCAAAGTGAAATGCAATGTATACCAAATAAGAGCAATATTGTAAGATTATTAGTTTTGAATCACAGCTATTCTCAGCAATACAATGATTCAAGACAACTCTAAAGTACTTAATGATGAAAAAAAATTGCTGTCCATTCCAGCAGAAAGAAGTGATAATGTCTAGAATACAAAATGAAGCATACTTTTTCATTTTTACTTTATTTTTCTTCAGGGTTTTTTAATCTGTTTTCTTTCACAGCATGACTATTATGGAATTATTTTGCCTGATTACAAATGTATAATCCTTATCGAATTGCCTGCCTTCTCAATGGGGGCAGGGTGTAACAACAGTTCAGCTAGCAGTAGCTGTTGAGGTGTAAAACCCAACAAGACCAACAACAAGAGCTGCCAGCCAGGTTCTTTTATCTGCTTTACTAAGGAAAGTAATGTTAAGGGGTTAACAATCTTATTTTAATCCAATTTACAAATATAACTTACAGAAAAACCAGCAGCTTGAACTTTAGAGCAAATACAAACAAATTACAAACATGCACAATATAAACAGACCAAATCACAATTCATAGTTACCAGGAAAGCATCAACATCTGAGTTCACGAGCTGGAGGCCTCTTAACTAGAGCTGCCCAGAGTTTCCACATCAACACTCCTCCAAGAGTGACAGCCCCAAACAAACAACTCTATTCTCTTTTTTTATACCATCCTTAGACCATAACTTAGGGGCATACTATTGGATCTGCTCTTAGCAACTCCCCTTAGGACCCTGAGGGCTTCACAACCACATTGGCTTAGCACCTAGTAATTAGGGGTTTGGGCCTGAGGCTTTGCACCTAGTAAGGCTCAATCAAAGACACAATTAATTTAGCATTCCAAAATGTAAAAAAAAGTCCCAGCTTAATTACCAATACACAGGGGAGGGAGGAAAGGAGAGAATTTGGAACTCAAAGTTTTAAAAATGAATGTTAAAAATTGTTTTCATGTAACTGGGAGAAACTAAATACTATTTTTTTTAAAAAAAATTCAGTCAACAATAAAAATAAGTTACATATGTCATCATTCCATATAGAAATATAAACAGTTTAAACTTTTTGAATCTCTTATGTTTCCTCTTTTCTTTTCAGCTTTTTATACTTTCCTTGAGTCTTCTGTTCGAATGGTAAATTTTCTATCAGGCTCCGGTCTTTTCATTGCTTTGAAAGTCCTTTATGTCATTTAGTATCTAACCCCGCCTTCAAGAATTATGCTCATTTTTGCTGGATAAATTTTTCTTGGTTGTAATCTTAGATCCTTTGCCTTCTGAGATATCATATTCTAAACTTTCCACTCCTTTAATATGGAAGCTGCTAAATCTTATGTGATCCTGACTGTGACTCCAAAATATTCGAATTGTTTCTTTCCGGCTGCTTCCAATATTTTCTCCTTGACCTAGGAGCTCTGAATTTGGCTGTAATATTCCTTGCAATTTTCACTATGGTATCTCTTTGAGGAAATGGTTGGTGGAATCTTTCAATTTCTATTTCACTTTCTAAATCTAAGGTATCAGGGAAGTTTTCCTTGATAATTTCTTAAAATATGATGTCTAGGCTATTTTTGGCATGACTTTCAGGTAGTCCAATAATTCTTAAATCATCTTCAACCTATTTTAGAGGTCAATTTTTCTAATGAGATATTTTACTTTTTCTTTTTTCTATTCTTTTGACTGTTTTATGGTTTCTGGATGTCTCATGGAGTCCTTCACTTCCATTTGCCCAACTGTAATTCCTTAGGAATTATTTTCTTCATTGAGCTTTTGTACCTCTTATCATGTTTGTCCTGATCTACATTTTAAAGAGTTCTTTTCCTCAGTGATTTTTGGGCTCTTTTAACCATTTTGATAATTCTGTTTTTAAGGTGTTGTTTCCTTCAGTATTTGTGTGGATCTTTTCTGCACCTGTTTATTCTCTTTTCATAAATTTCTTGCATAACTATCATTTCTTTTCTTTTTTGGCTACCACTCTTACCTCTTTCTTTAACACTTCTATGAATTCTTGTTGAGTTTGTGTTCATTTAGCATTTTCTTTGAGACTTTGCTTGTGGCTGTTTTCAAGATGTTGTTTTTGTCTGACTTTGTGTCTAGTTCTTCCCTGACACTGTAGTAGCTTTGCATGGTTGTTCTTTGTTTTTGTTGTTTGCTTATTTTTTCTATCCTATTTATTTACCTTTAACTTTATGTTAAAGTTGGGAACTATATCTCACCCACTCTCAGGGACTGAGGTGGTACAGTTGCAAGTTCAGGTTTTTTGGTGTTGCTCTTTAAAGGTTACTCTGGGGATCCACAAGTTTTTAGTGCCTCCAAGGTGATGTGATTCTGGGAGAGGTGTGGTCACTGCTCACATGGTCCGTGCTGTGGTCTTTACCCAGGAAGATCCCTGCTCTGCTGCAGACGAACATGAGCGTTACTCTCTGTCTTGGAACCATAATGCCCCTGCTCCCTTGTGAATAGCCGCAAGAGCTCCTTTCTACCTTGGAGCTATAATCTGGCACTGTGCATGGCCAAGAGATAATAAATAGCATCAGATCTTACACCCAGTACCTCTGAAATATTTTTTGTTTAGTTGCATGACCCCATTATTTGCTCTAAGATCAGAGTTCCTGAACATGCTGCTGCCCCTATTGCAGTCACCTATAAGTTCATGTATGCTCCAGGTCAGCCCCCAACCTGATGTCTCCTTGACAACCTCCTAAGTTTACTTAGGTTGCAAAATATCTCATCCTGACATTCTGTTGGTTCTGCAACTCCAGAATTCAATTTGAATAGTTCATTTTAAAGTAGTTTTTAATCTTCCACATATGCCCAGTTAAAATGTTTTACACAAATAAACATTTTCACTAATCTAGCCCATGTCTTCAGCATATAATAGTTTATCTCTCTTCTTTTTCTATTGCTACCACATTCCCAAAAGGAGTTATGCACTCTTGATGTCTCAACTTCCTCATCACCCACTAACATCACCCACTAACATTTCAATTCCTTACACCTAGCTTCTTGTCCAACTTCTTTTCTGAGTCCGTTCTCTCCAAGATTACAAACCAATTCAATACGTTACTGGCACCTCAATCTCTGCCATAGTTTCACCTCCATAACATGCCATTCCCTTATGCATCTTTCTACTACTTTTCAGTATCTTTTGCGGATTTATCATCTGTTACCCTCCCTACAAACACTGAGATCCTCAATTTTTTGTCATGGATTCTTTGTCTTCTTTGTCTACATTCTAGCTTTTGGTGATTGTATCAATTTATATGCATTCAGACATAAACCTATGACTCTAAAATCTGCATTTCCAGCCCAAATTCTTGGCCCAAATGAACTCTTCAAGCCCCCTCCCAGAGCCTCTTGAATATATCTACTTGGATGTCCCATTGATACCACAAATTAGCCTTTCCAAACTGCAATTCATTGCTTCTCCTGTAAATCCTACCATATCCAATTAAAGTTGTCATCAGACACTATACTAGTCACTGAGAATACAAAGAAAAAAAATAAACAAAATGAAAAATAATTGCCCTCAAGGAATTAGAACTAGAATCATGCTTAATCTATTTCTCACCTTCACCCCAAATATTGCTCCAGTTTTGAAGTCTTATCCCATCTGTCTCTATCATATATCTTATTTCCATTCCATTCTCTCCTCTACTGTTTATAGGTCCATATCTTCTCTCATCTAGACTGTACACTCCTTAGTTATTTTCTTGCTTCTAGTCTTTTCCTTCTCCAACCCGTAAGTAAAATTTCTAAATCACAGTTGAAATTAGATTACTCTCTTGCTGAGAAACTTTTGGGGTCCCCTAACACCTCTAGGATAACATATAAAAGCTCCTAAACTCCATAATTTGGTTCCAATCTAACTTTAGAAACACATTTTGTATTGCCACCCAAACTTTATATTCCACCTCTCCTTCCATTAGGCTTCTGTGGCATAACATCTCTCTCTTCTCATAACTGGAGATCACTCAATACCCATTTCTGTCATGTCTGCACACATGTACCATCTGACTCTTTAGACTTCCTTGATTCTAGCAGTTACTAATACATTTTCTTTTTTCAAATTACATGATATGTACTTTTATCTATATATTTTATGCTATTCTTCAAAATGAATGGAACTTCCTTGATTCTTATTTTGGGCCTAATATCTTTAATGCCCAGCACAGTGAAATGCATACCTTGATACACAATGATTTCTTTTAAACCAATTCTCTGTGGTTTTGTGTTTAGAGGAGAAAAGGGTAGATGCCAAGTTTGGCCACAGGGGGCAAGACAGGAAGTGATGTATCACAAATGAAGCAAAGAGAGCATAAATTCAAGGACAGAGAGAGATGTCAAGGTATAACTATCATAGGTTTGCCCCACCTATAGCTTTTTGTCTAACCAATCAGTAAATCATAGCAAAATCTCAGAAGAATTGCTTTTGTGGTCAATCTAAAGGGCAATGGAGACACACACACACAAGTTTCAGAATTTCATAACATATTGCACCCAAAAATGATATAAAAATTATCAACGTAATTTATGACTACAAAAGTTGACAGAACGATGATATAGTGAAAACAAGAGTTGACATACTCTGTATCCTGTATTACTATCCAAAGAATGTTAAAAGAATTATATTAGGGTGACTAACTTTCTGGGCATATTGCTATAAAGGATTTACTCCTGGACATAGATAAGAATACTGCAGTGTTAGAAAGAAGGCATGAATGTGTTGAGATCTATTGTGGTGAAGGTTTATTACAGATTCTGCAGTGTTGAAGTATCAAGGTATTTATCAGTCAAAATACAAAATATAATTCAAGTAGCTGATTTTCCTAGGTCTCTATAATGCATGCACAGACGTTGAAACACCATTGGTGACTAGATAGCTAAAGTTTTAGCTGAAATAATCTTGTCCCATTATGTTCCTGGTGTATATATTTCCTATTAGGGTTCCTTATAGAGTTAGAGAATGTTTATCAGACAACCAAGATTTCCTCTTTCCCTTTTTAAGAAAATCTGAGTTTGTCATCCATGGCCTAGTAAATTTATGGCAATCTATAAACACTTGAATGTAATTAAATCATTCTCTTCAGTGATCTTGGAAATAGGTTGTTACATAGGGAAGAAACTCAATATTATCAGTTGACTTAGATCAGTTTGCTGCTCTAATATAATAACCAAGTATATAATGGACAACAGTAATAACTTCAGGAACCGGTCAACTCAAATCTACTGAATTGCTCTCTAGGCCCAAGGACATGCAAATGCATAGCTTTTGAATTATATGGGAAAATGATTTTTGAAATAAATATGTGTTTCCATTCCATTCTAGTTTATGGCAGGTTATTCCCATATGAGTTTGAGCTTATCCTATACCTTTCACAATGAGGGAAAATTCTGTACAAGTATAGTATTGATGACCATATGTCAATGATATTGTAGAATGGAATCTTACATTGGGAGGATGTAGGTTTAGGTGCCCTATGAATTCCCTTCCAATTCTACAAATTCTAAAAGATATAAATGTATAACTGCATCTTAGGTGTTTCTCAGACTCAGTTCAGTTCATCTCAACTATTATTAAGTTGCCTACTGTTGTAGAAGCTGAGTATACAAAGACAAAAATGAAAGCTCCAAACTCACCCTACCCATCATACTTTTAAGGCAATTGTACCTGGAAAAAAATGTCATGTACACAATGTGTTCTATGGTGCATAAAGTTTTATAAAAAGATTTCTTTTTTGATGCTTATGTTAGAGAAGAATGAGAGCAGACCTTAGAGAGAGAAGATGTTTGTCTAATCTTCTTTAGGCCTGGCAACCAATCATATTTATATTTCACGATGATTGGAGGAAACTATGGATTCTGAAAAGTAAGGGTATAAAGCAGATTTTTTTCAGTGTAGAATGGATCATCTTTCTCAATATTCAAATGTTTATTATAAACACTACAACTTATGCATGTATTATTTTGATTACTGAATTATCAAAATTTTGAGTTGGAAGAGATCTAAGAAACCATTTACTCTAATCCATATTCAGATAGAAAATCTCTCTACAGTGTTTCTGGAAATTTACCATTGAGTATCCATCCAAGACCGCCAGTGAAAGAAAATTCACTACTTCCTCAGATAGCCTATTCTACTTTGGGATATTGTTAGGATGTCCTCCCCAAGATCACCCCACCTTTTGCTTTAAGCCCAGATCTGCCTCTCTGCAACTTCTATCCATTGTCCTTAATTCTTCCTTCCAGAGTCAAGGTAAATCTCTCTTCCATATAAAAGTCACGAAAATCTTTAATGTACTTAGAAGCAGGTACTAACCCCCAACCATAAATCATATTCATATTCATGTGTGTATGTGTGTATGAATGCATGCAAGTGTACACACACAGTGTGTGTGTGTGTGTATGTGTGTGTGTGTGTATACAGACTCATATTCTTCAGGAAAAACATCCTGAAGTGGTTAAAGCAACTCTCATTTGGCATATTTCCTGCCTCCTCACCAACTTGGTCATTCACCAATGTGCAAATGTGCAATCTTCCATTTTTAAACATCCTTTCAAGATATAATGACTCAGAATCCTTTATATGCTGTGGAATCTATGGTCTTCGGTGCATACAAATGACATTGGGATCCAAATTGCAATTTCAGCCTTTCCACTATTCTGGATGAACTAAAGTATATTTGTACCCATGGTTTTCATGGTTATATTTAACTCTACATTCAAAATTCACAGGAATTTTCCTATTATACCATTAACATCACAGCAATTCAGCCAAAGGGGTCTTCCTTCTAAGTCAGGGGTTCTTAGTTGATTTTTTTTTCATGCGTTGCTTTGTCGGTATGGAAAAGCATATGGACCCCTTCTCGTAATTATTTTTAAAACATAAAATGGAATACAGAACAATACTATGGAAACCACTTATACTGAAATGCTATTATTAAAATATGATCCCATGAATTCTCTCCATGGTCACCTTTGGAGTCAATTGATCTCATGTTAAGAATTCTTCCTCTAGTTCTAGGACATAAAGACTATCTCTGATGAGTATTTTTGAGTTTCACACCTGAAATATCTGTAACCAAGACAATGGCATGAACCTTAATTTCCTATGAAGATCTTGTCTTTCATATTTAAATATTTTTTTCTAAAATAACTCTCTTTCATTTGTCAGAAAACATGTTACCTTTTAATCTAGCTCAATTCATGTAAGGGATTCCCCAGATAATCAATCATTCCATACTTCACCTATATTCTTGCTCATCACAGCCTGAGCCTTTTCTTCTTCTATCTGACATTTGTCATTAATCCATATACAAAAATCTTCACATGGAGAAGTACCAGTTTACATGACACACCTACTAATAATAGAAACATGGTAGTTTCTCATCTTTCTTTTCTCTGGTTACTAAAAGATAAAAAAAATCAAAGTTGCAATAATTTATTCTTTTCTCATATTTAATTTATGCAATGATATTCTCTGCTCAGTCTCCCTTACAGAGGCTCTTACTTCTGATACTAGTTTTCTTAGAGAGTATCAGTATAGGAGCCTATAATGTAGGGTGTCTTTGTGAAATTGCACAGTAACAACGTGACTATATGAGTGTTTTTCTCAATTCCAAACAACTGTTCCAAAGACTAAGCATATCATTAGCAACTTTTTGCATTTAATTTCTAGTTTCATTTTGTAAAATTTATGTAACAGCTATCATTTACTATTCAGGTTTGGACCTTCTTGTTCTTTGGGGAGTATGTTCTACCCAACTTTAGCAGAATTCATTATGCTTATAAGGAAGAAAAAATCAATCGTCCCCCACAAGCAGGCTTAGAATCCTTTTTGCAGGCCTGTGAATGGCATTCTAATCTGCTTAGATTTCAGTTAGCTCTCTTTGCACAGAATAACTTTGGACAACAATATCTTTAGTCTAAATGTCCATGGTTAGTAGCTCCCTTTGTTCAAATCTCTGCCTTGTTTGATCTACGATATCAGTAGCATTCTAATTCCTTCCAAGGCCAGATTACAACTCACTCACCTTTCCCTATCTACATGACATTTACGTATAAACCACCCTTAAATTATTCATAGGGCTTCACTCTCCCTAGTAAGGGCCCTTCTCTTGCTATGGAGTCGATGGATTTTCCATCTATCAGTTAACCATCATTTTTCCACATGACCAGGCTTCTTCCTTTTCTAGTCATTCCAGAAACCTGTATCTGGATAACTGTCTGATGATCTTGTGCCTGAAGCCATAACTTCAAATGAGCTAATGTCTATTTAATATTAGGCAGTTAATCAAGAAATAATCAATAAGACTTTGTTAAATACCTACTATGTACAGAGAACATGGGACAAACAGAGGATAAAACTGGCTTCAGAGGTTGTATTCTACTTATGGGGAAAATGGATACATATGTAAATATATAGAAATTTTGTACAAAGTAAATACTGGATTTGTGCAGAGAGGGGAGGTGGAAAGTTCTGGCAGTAGGAAATGGGGGATTTGGAAATCCCTCATGTATGAAATAGAATTAAACTGAGCTTTAAAGGAAAACTATGGATTCTCACAGTACGGAGTGAATATCTGAACCAGTGACATGTTTCTATTTTAATTAGCCACTCCTCACTATATAAGATACATAATCTTCCATTTTTTACCTTATTGTAATGCATTTTTGATGATGTATCCAGACTCATATAGAACAGTTATTTCAAAGCAAGGGGCTTATGATTTCTTTTTGACTCTTTTAATGCTACATAAGATATGTAATTATTTTCCAGTTATTCAATCATGTCTGATTCTTTGTGAACCCATAGACCAAACTATCCATGGGATTTTCAAGACAAAAACACTGGAGGGGTTTGCCATTTTAAGGAAAACAGAAATTAAGTGACTTTGTCAGGGTCACAAAGTTAATAAGTATTGGTGGATTTTGAAACCTGGACTTCCTAACACCGAAGCCAGCACTTAATCCACTGAGACATCTAGCTGCCTCTAAGTAATAAGGTACAAAAAATAATTTGGCAAGAAAAAATGATAAAAGTTTAGAAAACCACATACTAAAACTAACTTGAAAAAAGAAAAAATTCAAGAAATTAAATTTGAGAATCATACATTAAAGAATTTTTTCTACATAGAGTATTGTCCTAGCCATAAAAGGAGATAGAAAATTTACCTAAGATACATTTGATTTATTTTTAGTTTTCTACATACATTTCCACAAGATTTTGAGTTCCAAATTTTCTCCCCATCTCTGCCCTACCCTCCACCCCAAGACGGCATGTATTCTGATTACCCCTTCTCCTAGTCTGCACTCCCTCCTATCATCCCACATACGCCTCTCATTCCCTTCCTCCTAACTTTCTTGTAGGGCAAGATATATTTCTATACCCATTGCCTGTATATCTTATTTCCCAGTTGCATGTAAAATAATTTTAAGTAAAATAATTTTAAGTTCCACTCAAAGTTTTAAAAACAGATGTTCAAAAACAACAACAAAAAAAGTTTTTGCATGCAACTAGGAAATAAGATACACAGGCAATGGGGCATAGAAATTTAGCTTGCCCTACAAGAGAAGAAGGAAAAGGGGGATGGGAAGGGAGTGGGGTGACAGATGGGAGGGCTGACTGGGGAATGGGGCAACCAGAATATACACCATCTTGGAGTGGGACGGAAGGTAGAAATGGGGAGAAAATTCATAATTCAAACTCTTGTGAAAATCAATGCTGAAAATTAAATATATTAAATAAATTAAAAAAAAACAACTTTGAGTTCCAAATTCTTTCCATTCTTCCCTCCCAACCCACCCTCATTGAGAAGGCAAGCCATTCAATATAGGTTATAGATGTGTAGTTATGCAAAACATTTCCATAATAGTCATATTGTGAAAGACTACCTATATTTCCCTCCATCCTATACCACCCCCATTTATTCTATTTTCTCCTTTGACCCAGTCCCTTTTCAAAAATATTTGCTTCTGACTGTCACCTTCCCTAGCCTGCCCAACTTTCTATCATCCCCTTCTTATACTCTTCCCCCCTACTTTCCTGTAGTGTAAGATACTCAATTAAGTATGTATGCTATTCCCTCCTTAAGCCAAATCATATGAAAGTGAGGTTCACTCATTCCCTCTCACCTCCCTCCTCTTCCCCTCCATTGTAAAGGATTTTTCTTGCCTCTTTTATGTGAGACAATTTACCCTATTCTGTCTCTCCCTTTCTCCTTCTCCCAATATATTCCTCTTTCACCCCTTAAATATATATATATACATATATACATATACATATACATGAATATATATGTAAATATTCCCTTCAACTATTCTAATACTAAGGTTTCATGACTTACAAATATCATCTTTCCATGTAGAAATGTAAACAGTTTAAGTCCCTTATAATTTCTCTTTCCTGTTTAGCTTTTCATGCTTCTTTCAATTCCTGTATTTGAAAGTCAAATTTTCTGTTCAGCTCTGGTCTTTTCATTAAGAATGCTTGGAAGGAAGATGGCGGCTGGGAAGCAGTGACTGGCGTGAGCTCCCCACCAAGTTCCTCCAAAAACCTATAAAACAATGGCTCTGAACCAATTTTAGAGCTGCAGAACCCACAAAGTGGCAGAGGGAAGCAGGGCTCCACCGCAGGACAGCCTGGATGGTCCCTGGGTAAGGTCGGTCCCACACGGACCTCCCAGCCCCCAGCCCCCAGCAGAGGGGAGCAGAGCTGAGCGCAGTGCGCACAGCTTGAACAGACCAGACGCGGACCTACCAGACCAGGAGACGAGTGGAAAGTGCCCTGGCATCCCGAAATATCGAGCTGTGGCATGTACCACACCTCTCAACCCACAAAGAGCAAAGACAGCAGAGAAGGTTAGTGGGAAAAGCT
>JAQQSZ010011975.1:0-12119 GCA_028646595.1 Phalanger gymnotis | reverse complement strand
TGGACATCTTCATCTCCTATGACCTCTGGTTCCCCAGGAAGGTTACTCTAATAGTACTTTTCTTATAGTAACAGATCACCGCCTAGTAGCTGCCTCTACCCTTCTACCTCTCCTAGGACAGCTGCCGTCATCAACATTGGGGTCAATACCGCCAAACAGAGCAAACCATTTGGTAAGACACAAGAATTAAAAAAATATGCTGCGTGACATTTATTTTGTCATGTTAACATTAATATCTGTAGAAACATTTTATTGTCAGTATGAAAGTTAACAATTTTTTTAATACTTTCTCCAATTTCTTAATACGTAAAATCAGTGTAATCTGCATTCATACCGCATGGCTATAACAAAGTGAGTGGGTGTTTTGAAAGCAAAACACAATACTTTAATACAAAATGATTAATACAGTGATCTTTCCTCTGACATCAGTACTAGGCCTGATCTTTGGGTGAGGTCCTGTTGGAGATAGGGTAAAGCAATCCCTTAAAAAGATGGTAGTATTCTTCAATCATCAGCAGAATAACTTTGCATTTTAATTTTCATTTGTAATATTTGAAGATCCTAAAAGGTTTCTTTTAAGGCCAAAGAATCTGGAACCTGTTATCAGAACTCACCGAAGAGAATACTAGCTAATCTGATTAATGTGCAACTTGGGGGCAGAAGCCCAGCTGCCGAGAGAGAAGTACATTCTGCTATCGTTACAAGTCTGCTCCATCCTCTAGGAATGGATTAAGGCATCTTCTTAAGAGAATGATGGTACTCTTTGTCCTGGCAAGGACAATGAAATGTTACATAGGTTCCAATGATAGATACCAAGGATACAAAAAATATAATACCTTCTTATTAAAGGATCCTTTCTATATGGACATTTTGGGTTGGATAAGAATAATCATCTGACACTATAGTTTAAACACAAATAAATCAAAGCTTAATTCCCCCAAATTAGTTATATAATGTAAATATTTCTTTTTTTTTCCAAAGGATCTGATAGCTAGTAAAGTCTGAGCAATATGTCAACTAGTTCTCTGTGCTGCCTGCATAGAAATGCCATTTAAATTACAAAAAAATAAAAGATTAATTGTTTTGTACATTACCAATTAGTTAATAAATTAATGTTATACCATTTTCCCTGAAAGCAAAGTCTTTTTCCACCTCCATTGGGTGAAAATTAAGAAATTCTGTGTAGAACAGCATTTATCAAATAGCTGTTAAAAAAAGAGACTAATTTTCTAGGTGCATTGGGACATCCATTTTTAAATCAATACAAAAAAATAATTCATTGTAAATATATAATATATATATATTTATACATACTTTGAATATATTTACATACATCCAGCACTATATACTGCATTTGTGCTCTGTAAGTGTGTGCTGACATATATTTTCTCCAAATATTACAAAATAAACAAGGAAGGCAGAACTTGTGTTCGCCTTAAGTCCAAAAGTCCATTGCCAGTAAATTTCCAGTTGCTGCTTCCAGCAGGCCAGAAAGTTGATGTGGTGTGCTAGCCGGTGCTGTCCACTCCCCATAAACATTCATCTTTTCCTGGTGAAGGTTAAGAGCTTCAAAATGTATAAATCCTTACACGTGTCCCGACCATTATTTTTCTCCAAGTATTATTTATTCCTTATTATTCATATATACAAGCCGAAACAACACATTCCTGGAGAAAACATCTCCCTGCTCATTGTAGGTAGGTTGGTGTTCAAGGTTCCCAAGTGTCCTTCTCTTTGAAGAAGTGAGAACTCGCTTTTTTTTTCATGTTTTAACAGTGCCATTTATGTGCTGATACTTGGGAAGGCATGGTTCATAAGGCATTGGATCTGGAGAAAACACGGAGTCATCTCCAGAAGAACAAGAGCTTCTTGTATCAGGATAACTGGGGGAATACTGTTCCAGAGGTCCACTCAGGTCCAAGTATTCCTAAAAAAGAGCAAAGAAGGCACTTAACGTTGGACTAGTGATTTCAAGTTCTCATGGAGAATGATGCCTGGGCCAGAATCAGGGGGCACAACCATGAAACATGGAGATATTTTTAGTATATGTTATTATATTACATAATAAACAATATATTATATTTACACTAAAATATTATAGTAATATTTGTATATATTCTCATAGTTAATGTATATTAAAGAATTTATTCCATAGCATACTTAATATGAAATTAATTACCTTCTGGCATGGTACATGAGGAAAATATAAATAAATCTCAAAATCAATTCATAAATGATGGACCCATAATGAATCATTAAAGAGAATATTGTATTGTGTAGGTTATATTCCTAAACTTTGATCAATGTTCTCTCACAAAATATTCCTTTGTGTAAACTATCAAACAGACTAGTGGAGTGAGAAGGGAAAAGAGACCATTGGGGTCTGCATGACAATTCTTTTGTTAAAACAGAGCAAGTAGCTTCTCTGGTTCACTGAAAAATAACCACCAGCATAGCCAATGAGCCAAAATCTGAGCTGCTATACCCACAAATATGCTTCGGTGGCATTACCCACCTCGGGTAAGTCACGGGGCTATCTCACGCAAATTAATGTACCACTTGACTCCGCTGGGGAAGCAGCAGCTTTGGGGAACAATAACGTGGGTACAAAAGACCTCGACTTCAGCTTTATTAGGAAACTAGGCACAGAAGGTTGGCAACCATGCGTTGAAAAAAAAAACCAACAATAATTCATCAGAACGGTTGGCAGGAAGAAAAATCCCCATCTGAAACGGTGGATGTGTCAGCTCCAACAACATCAGCATTGACCGCACAACTGGAAACAAACACACCCACCACATCAAAAGGGAACTTTTCGCTTACAATGATAAAAATGAAATTTCGTCCTAAATGGAACCATTTTTCTCTAGCATATGGTAATGATTTCCAGAAGGAAAGATACTTCAATTTTTTTTATATTCCTTTGGTCAATATGACTATCTGCTTTTTATTTTAGAATATTAAATTTTACTTTTGAAATGAATGGAACTACTTATAATGCAAATAAATAAATAAACTAAGAGTAAGGACAGTGGTTGGTTCATTCAAGTATCTCTTTAGCACTTCTCTTATTTTCCTAAAGGAGCCATAACTTTTTACATCTGAAATTAAAGGGAAGTATATCTATAGATTGCAAGTCTAAGGACAAGAAACTTATACTAGACTCAACCATCTTGGCAGCAGAATAAAGTTCATTATTTTTTTCTTAAGACGTTCCTTCCCTTTCAACTTGCAATGGTCAGCTGTACTTATTTAAATGTAGTTGCTCCCTTTATCCCACCACAAGGCATGATCCGATCCATAAGACAAACCGGCTGCTTTGAGATTTAATACTGCCACATTTAATTATTTTTTCAAACCACTCTCAAGCTATTTTCTAAATCAGACATTAGAAAGGCTCCTTTTCATTCTTAAAAGATCAGGTATCCAACTTTAAAAGTGATTTTTAAAAAGCTGAGGTTGAATCCCTCCTTTTAGGAATTTTATGACTATATCCTTAATTAAATTAAGCACTTTAGATCTGGAATAGTTTACGGAGGATTCTCCTATTAAATATTTCAAACTCAACTCACAGTTTTCTCTACAGAGCAAAGATAAAGTTGAGGGGTTTATAAACTTTTTGATCAGGCCAGGGTTTTTCTTTGTCCATGAGGTTTCACACTTTAGATAACTAACACCACCACCACCACCACCACCACCACCATCACCACCACGGTCATCTTTCTCAACCTCCATCTTATTTTCATATCTACCATGGTATGTCTACAACTGCTGGGATTTGCTGGCAGTAAATTTAGGCAGTGAGGAATGTTAAAATGCTTCTTTTGTTGGTCTAAAAAAAATTTTTAGCAAATGGCATGGTTTATGGTTGGGTTTTTTTTTTCTTTTACAGAAGCTACTCATTCCTATCCCCAAAAGGAATTACATGTCTTTTACTCTAATGGTGATGATCTGCAGAAAACAATAATTATTTTGCCAAAAACATTCAAGTTAGCCTGAAATTCGCTGTATGCTCTTCCTTTATAAAGCAGAATCCAATTTGTACATTAACTCCAGCTCCTTCCACACTTGAAATTAGTGCAAAAATAGTACATTGTTTCCCCCTTCCCCCTCCCACCCAGAAGAGCACAAAAACATACACAAACAAACAAATTTTGTCAATGCTGTGATGCTAACAACACGATGAATTCCACTCCTCAGTGTGTGACTTTGTTTTAGGTTTAATAAATCACAACCTAAGTAAGGCAGCTCCAAGAAAAATCCTGATTTGATTAAGACACATAGTTTAACTCTGTCTGACCCCAGCAGGAAAAATGATAAAACTCTACTACAAAACCAGACTGTAGAGTTTTGTAATGTAAGGAATTATATTCATTCCTCGATTCATAAATGATGAGCCGCTCTTTAGAGGCAACTTACCTCATTAGTTGTAAGAGTGAGAATTCGGTCCAAGTCTTCCACCAACTGCTTAAATGTTGGTCTTTGAGAGGGTACTGCATGCCAACAATCCCGCATCATCATATACCTGAAAAACATTCAATTTCCTCAGTAAATTAACTTTTTGCTAGCATGCATGACACCAGAGCATCTTATTTTAAGAAAACTCAATCAGTATTTTCCAAACAGCTAAATTAGCAGTTGTTTATTTAATAAAATAATTCACTCTTAGGTTATTCTGAATAGTGATCTGAATAAAAAATTATTAACTGATTCCTTCATCGTCAAAGTTTAGGTGAAGTAATGTCATAAGGAGCAGATGATCCCATAGAAGCACTGCTATTAAGAATAATTGGTTTAACTTCATCATCTTGAGAAGATAGCCCTGTATTCCACATTGATATCTAAGAAGCCACCTTGTATAAAGATCTTAGGAATTGAGTCATTCCTATTACTCTGATCATTCACCGATTCATTAATTCTTTGAGGCCTAGATTCATGGGTCTTGTCGTGATTATGGCTTTGGTCCTATCTATTATACCGAAAAGAATAGTAAAAGTGACACAAATATGATAAGTGTCTTTATATAATATAGCTATTGATTAAAAGTCTGCCATACACTGAAAAGGACTCATAAGATTAATTGTATGAAATCCTGATGAAACAGCACACAATAGAGACTATAGTCTCTTGTGCAATCACTTGGGTATTGTAACATCATGTTTATTCTTAGTTAATCCTATGCCTGGGTTATTTTATGCCTCTATGTTTAGGAGACTCATTCTTTCCAAAGAGAGATCACATTGCACCAAAGGCATGCATATCACTAATGATTCACTTAGTTTGTATTTAAGCAAAGTATACATTCAAACCAGCTCTAATGGCCTTGTAATTATGTTTGGTCCTCTAAAGATGGAATCCATAACTTATTTTGATCTTTGGGTCGAGCTATCGTCAATCAGATATTGATCCATTCAGCTTTTAGGAAAGGTTGTATTATTAACCAGTGATATCAACATCTGTGAGTCTTCAATGGACTTGTGAAGGATCTGTTCTCCATCAGTTGGGCAAGCCCCTACACAACCCTGGCACAAGGAGGTTTACCTTGGGAACCTAAGGGGACAGGAGCTATGACTTTCTGTCTAGCGTACAAGGACATCTTGGAAATATTATTCTGACTCTATTTCTGATGAAAGATGAACATGACAGAAAAACATATTGGTGGCAACTGAGTGAGAAGATAGAATACTAGAAAAAGGGAGTCCTTTGAAAGGAAACAAAGCTTGTAGCATGATTTAAAGACAACAGGTCCAACTCTGATTCCATACACCTAAGGATGATGTCTCTTTCTTTTGTGAGCAAGTAATGGTTGTCGGTATAACCATAAATCTTGGGTCTGGGACTGAGCCCAGAAAGCTTCAGCAATTATTCTTTCTTATAGCATGTTTAGATAATCAAGTGGCTTATGGAACTTAAATAAATCAGGACATTCAGTTTGAATGTGATGAAATCAGCGCACCATCCCGTTCCTCCTCCCCCCTCAGCCCCGCTAAGTATACAATGGTCCTTACAGCTCATTGGTGCAGTTGGCTGGTTTGTCCATCCTATGGCCTTCCTTAAGCAGCTTAAAAAGTTCCTCCACTGGGATTCCCGGGTAGGGTGATCCCCCTAAAGTGAAGATCTCCCACATTAACACCCCAAATGACCAGCTGCAGAAAAAGGAGAAAGTAAAGCATGAACAGATTGGTGTAATATTTCTAAAGAAACTTAAACATGGCCCGTTTTTAAAAATACATGAACACCCAGCCTTTTCTTACTTTTGAAAATCAAGTGAATAGACTTTCCTGGCAATTAATCTTCACACACTGCTTTACTTCTACAATGAGCACGGCCCAATATTTATACAGACACTGAATGATGACACACGGGTGCTCTGATGGAATTTTCCTGAGTATTCAAACCAACTTAAACAAATGAAACACTCACCAATTAATATGTGTGTGTGTGTGTGTGTGTGTGTGTGTGTGTGTGTGTGTGTGTGTAGGGTTACCAGTTTGAGGGGCTAAACCCTCTTTATCTTCAAAGCCCTTTTTCGATGTTCAGCCTAATTCTTCAATCTCCCCACATGACTGACCACAAGGGTAGTTCTGTATCAGTATAGGCAGATGACAGAATGGGGCCAGCTAACTAATTCTTGCAGAGAGCCCTGTGAGTTAACATTATCCCCATTTGACAGGTGGAGAATCCGAGGCATAGGGGTTACGTGACTGGCAAAGGTCACAGAGGGAGTTAGCATAGAGCCTGGATTAGAGGTTAAGAATTCAGCGCCTCCAGTCCGCTTACTCAGAGGATGACCCATCATGTCAGGAGAGTTTCACAAAAGAAAAATAAAGTTTTAAAGGTATCATAAGGGAAAATGCCCTTGTTCATATTGGGAATCTCTAAGGTTATCGTTTGGCCTTTCTAGGCCTAGATCAGCACAGCCATCACTGCCTGGGGTAAATCAAGCAGAAAAACCTGAATTTCCACAATGATTCAGGAAAAAAAAAAAAGAAGGATTTGTGATTGGAATGACCCAGCTAATTACATCTGTGAAATCCTGGTCATTCATGCCGTCATTTTAGTATGGAGAAGTAAAGCTGGCTGATTACATTTCAGAAAAAGAAATGGTAGAGTTGATTTTAAAAGAAAGCCAGGAATATTTTCCAAATTTCCAAATCTGAATTCTGTAAATCATGTGAGTGCTGACTTTATAAACACACACACACACACACACACACACACACACACAGGCACTCCTCTTAGTAGAATGCTGACTTTGCCACAGAATCATTGCCATCCTCTATGGCATTTTATCAGAGATGCTAAGATTAAATACCAGGAAACCTTTCACAGAATAAATATAGGAGGTAGGGCTTTTGGAAGCCATATAAGCTAACTCCATCTCACATAAACCTGCCTTGTTTTTAACAAGGCAGAAAAAGATTAATTAAAGAAAACTGAAGTGGAATGGGAAAAGTTTCAGAATTATTTTTTTTTTAAGGATGTTAAGCATATGCCAAGAGTCTGGCAAATTAGATAGGTGCTTTGTCACCGCACATCCGTAAATAAGTTCAAGGGGGGAAAACTTCCGTACTGACAGAAGGAGGTTAGCATTTTCCACCTTTCATGTGCTTTGAAGCCAGGCAGATTAGTAACAGAGCATTGGTTACCAGTCTACCATAAAATCCTTACTTTCTAAGGCTGGCTCCTCCTGCACCTTCTATTAATGTGTGAAATGCAGCAAACTCTTAGAGATGAGGAAAGCTGAAGAATGTTCAATATTCTCAAACCTGAACTGAAAGAAGAAATAGAAGGGAAGGTAGCCTTACTTACACGTCACTTTGATGTGTATACACCCTATCAAAAAGAGCCTCAGGAGCCATCCATTTGACAGGGAGTCGTCCCTACAGATATTGGAGGAGAAAAAATGAGAAGTCACATTAAAAAACAGGAGTTTACCTTAATGTGCATCAACCTAGACACATCCTATTCAGTTTCTAAGAAATACATTTTGATGTTGCCCATCTGTTACACAAAGGAGCAGAAATCACCACCGGTAAGGATTACGATGCAGATCTGGGTTTGTTAAATGTCTCAGTGCTTTTTTAGAGTCCTAGACAGATAACCTCTTAAAAAGACTCATTTCTCAATTCAAACAAGGAGAGTCATTGTGTTCATATCTCACTTTCCCTTATTATTATAACTGAGAAGCAAAAATGAACACAGAAAATTTTATGTCCTTAATCTTCTTCTAAGGAGCCTCCCTCTTAAAGGAAGAGGAATCAGGATGGTAGCTCCAGAGCCAGAAAAGCCTCAGAGGCCATCTAGGACAACCTTCTTATTTTAAAAGGGGGGTTAAGTTACTTGCCCGATATCGCAAAAGTTGTAAGTATCAGAGGCAGGATTTTAACTCAGCTTCTTCTTTCTGATAGATCCTTTTTTGTTATTGCATGTCCGAGTCTTTCTGACCTCATCCGGGGTTTTCTTGACAAAGATACTAGTTTGCCATTTCCTTTTCCAGCTCTTTTGACAGATGAGGAAACTGAGGCAAACGGGGTTAAGTGACTTGTCCAGGGTCACACAGCTAGTAAGTGTCTGAGGCCAGACTGGAACTCAGATTTTCCTGACTTCAGGCCTGACACTGTCTATGTGCTACCTAGCTGCCCCCAATATACCATACTGCCTCTCTAAAAGAGCTCGTGTGGAAAGATCAACTGTAATGCAATGCTTGTCATTTATTTAGGTAATGGGGATAGATCTGAGATTTCATTGAGATAGTAGAATTCTGGATGAGGAAGCTCCTTCAACCAATGCAAGGCAGCACTGTCTATGCAACCAGCATTGGTGAGTCACTAGGTGACTTGCCCAAGGTCACATAGCCAGTATAGGTCAGAAGTAGGATTTGAACCCAGATCTTTCAGGCTCCAAGGCCAGTATCCTTTTCATTATGTCAGTGGTGTCAAATAAAAATAGAAACAGATCACTGTGACTTTGAAAACCACAAATTAGCATTACTTACGTAGAATTGCACATTTATTTATTTTGTTAAACATTTACCAATTATATTTTAATACGCTTGAGCAGCACTGGGGAGTTTGGGGAGGCCATGGTTTGAGACCTCTGCTCTAGGTTGTGGCTACCTCATTAGAAGGGAGGAAGTAGGTAAAGATAAAAGGAAGAGCTGGAGAGAGTCTCCACCAGAGAGTCCCTTTGGAAAGCGCTAGTGCCATGGGAAACCCCTGACCTAAGTAGCAGCTGAGTATACTGCCCGTTGCCCTGGGGAATTGAAGGCAACCAGGTAAGGGGAATGAAGAATAGCTTTGACCAAACAGGCTTACACTTGGTGATGAAAAGGTGTGTAGTGAAAAATTAGTGGAATGAGTGCTCAGGAGATTGGTCAAGGATAAGAAAGGTGGTATAGTTCTTAGACTCCAAATCTCTTCCTTTGCATTGGCATCATGGTGAGTGGTATTCAAGGGGATTTGTGTTGGTCTGGTATCATGACATACTACTCCAGTATCCACCCACAGTGGGCTCCAGAATGGAGGAAGTAAGTGACAATATGGTGCTGAATTTATCCTCAGAACATATAACAGCTGAATTTATTCTCGATTTCCTGTCCCTAGTGAAAGGTATTCAGCAGTGGGCATGGTCAAATGCAACATATCTGAAGAAAGAGGGACTGTGATAAGAAAATTAAGTCAAGCTAGAATTGGAAGAGATGTCAGAGACTATTTGGTCCAATTTTGTTGTTTTGTACATGATTACCCTAAGGCCTAGGGAAGTTGTGACTTGCTTAAGACAGCAAGGTATTAGAACCAAGGTCCTCTGACCACACGCAGCCAATGTACCACCCTTGAGGAAAGAGTTCACTAATAAGGTTCATTCCATTTTTTAAATTCTGTAATCTGTTATCTAAAAAGATAATGTCCCTTGGGTCATGGTTGCCATCTACTTACATTTGTGGTCTTTTTATAGTAATCGATGTTGTTGATATCTCTGGCCAGGCCAAAATCTGCTATTTTCATCACATTGTTTTCAGTCACCAAAACATTTCTGGCTGCTAAGTCTCGGTGAATGCACTGAAAAGATACAACAAGAAATCATTTACAGCAACCTACTTCACACTGGTGAGAAAGTAAGTCATGTTTTACATTACAGAAAATGGGAAGTTATTTTCTTTCCAGTCAAAGATAAGTTATCACTACCTGATTTATTTTTTCAATGTTTTATTGATGCTTTCTAACATTACATCACAATCATGGGGTAGGAGGAAGAATTCAGAGAAACTCTCTCACCAAAGAAGAAATATAATTAAGCACATATACCTGGTACAGTGAACATTCTGCCCTGGTTGGTCCAACTTTTTTTTTAATCAATTTTGTCTTTTATGATATCCTTTATCCTTTATTTGATTAATTAGCTACAGCTGTAAAAAGTACCTCCCTTTAGTATCAATTAAAAAAAAATGTGACCTATAAAAGCCAAGTATTTATTTTGATCTTATTGCAATACAAGGTATAAGATGATTATCTAAATAGGAAGCTAGGTTGAGCAGTGGTTAGAGCATTGGGCTTGAAATCAGGATAACCTGAGTTCAAATTCCTCCTCAGACACTTACTAGTTGTATGACCTTGATCAAGTTTACTTAACCTTTCTTGGCTTCCATTTTCTCATCTGTAAAACAGGGATAATAATAGCACCTATCTCATGGAGTTGTTGTAAGGATCAAATGAGATAACATTTAAAATGATTTGCAAACCTTAAAGTGCTGTGTAAGTGCTAGCTTCTATTAAAATCATTATTATCTAATTTCTATCAACCTACTTTCCAGTTCCCTCAGCAATTCTTGTCAAAAATAAGTTTTTTTCTATAATAACATATATTCTTACATTAAGTACTGGACTACCATTTTCTTTTTTGATTGTTCTTTAATTATTATTTATTTATTTAATATTGTAGTTTTCAGCATTGATTTCCACAAGAGTTTGAATTACACATTTTCTCCCCATTTCTACACTCCCCCCCACTCCAAGATGGCATATATTCTGATTGACCCATTCCTTAGTCAGCCCTCTCTTCTGTATTGTCACTCCCCCCATCTTCTTTTCCCTTACTTTCTTGTAGGGCAAGATAGATTTCTATGCCCCATTGCCTGTATATCTTATTTCCTAGTTACATGTAAAAAACTTTTTTTTGAACATCTACTTTTAAAACTTTGAGTTCCAAATTCTCTCCCCTCTTCCCTCCCCACCCACCCTTCCTAAGAAGGTCAGCAATTCCACATAGGTCACATGTGTATCATTATGCAAAACCATTCCACAATACTCATGTAGTGAAAGACTAACTATATTTTGCTCCTTCCTATCCTATCCCCTTTTATTCAGTTTTCTCCCTTGACCCTGTCCCTTTTCAAAAGTGTTCGGTTTTGATTACCTTCTCCCCTGATCTGCCCTCCCTTCTATTGTCCCCCTTTTTTTTTTATCTCCTTCCTCCTTCTTTCCTGTGGGGTAATATACCCAATTGAGTATGTATGTTATTCCCTCCTCAGGTCAAATCCGGCGAGAGCAAGGTTCACTCATTCCCTCTCACCTGCCCCCTCTTCCCTTCCAACAAACTGCTTTTTCTTGCCACTTTTATGTGACATAATTTACTCTACTCTATCTCTCCCTTTCTCCCTCTCTCAATATATTCCTCTCTCATCCCTTAATTTGATTTTATGTTTTTAGATATCATGTATCCTTTGTATCCAACTCACCCTGTGTCCTCTGTCTATATTTATATATATATACATATATATGTATGTATGTATATATATACATATGTACGTATTATGTATGTATGTATATATGTATGTATGTATATTCCCTTCAGCTACCCTAATACTGAGGTCTCATGAATTATACACATCATCTTAGCATGTAGGAATGTAAACAAAACAGTTCAACTTTAGTAAGTCCCTTATGATTTCTCTTTCTTGTTTACCTTTTCATGCTTCTCTTGATTTTTGTGTTTGAAAGTCAAATTTTCTATTCAGCTCTGGTCTTTTCACTGAGAAAGCTTGAAAATCCTCTATTTTATTGAAATTCCATATTTTGCCTTGGACCATTATACTCAGTTTTTCTGGGTAGGTGATTCTT
>JAQQSZ010011973.1:0-12120 GCA_028646595.1 Phalanger gymnotis | reverse complement strand
AAGATGAAGTCCCAGGGAGTACAGTTTTAGGAAAATATCAAGGGGTGACCAAAGTTAAACATCCAACTAAGGATGGGGGTGAGGATTCTCCTTGGATCTGCAGCATTGCTTCCTTTGATGTAATTGAAGCATAAATGCTTGATAAGTTCCATTCCAAGTATTTCAGCTGTTATGAAACACTCTTGTAATTAAAGTCTTTGTGCTAAAGAATTCCATCAACACCTCTCTAACTTCTTGTACTTTGCTTCTAGTTTCTTCGAATATGCATCCACTTTGTAGGCTGCCTGCTCAAGAGCTACTACTTGTTCCTGATCTGATCCAGATAAGGCCGAAGTGCTGCATATTTCTGGTTTAAGTCCTTTAGGTTTCTACTTATATTTACTGCAGTATCTTTCATTTTTAGATACTTTGAGCTAGTCAGTTTGTTTATAATTTCCAGAAGTTAAATGTCTTTACTGGTGGCCATCAGCTTACCTGTCAGGTATGTGGCCATTTTGGAGAACATGTCCTGGCACAGTCCTGTGATGTCACTTCAATGGACTCTGTGGCCTTCTTGGCTGATTCTACCACTGCATTGTCTACTCTGGGGAAGGGAAGAAGGAGAAAGGATAATGAGAAGGAAAGGGATTAGACAGGAGAGAGAACGGGGAGGGAAGTGGAGAAAAGAGGAGGGAAAAGGGGGGAAGGAGAAAGGGGAACAGGGAAACCCTGAAATCTAATTTTAAGGAATTATTTTCTTCAGTTAGCTTTTCTACCTCCTTTTCCATTTGGCCAATTCTACTTTTTAAGGAGTTGTTTTCTTCATAGGATTTTTTTTTTCCCATTCCCAATTATGTTTTTTAAGGAATTGTTTCTTTAGTCAATTTTCATCCTTCTTTTTCCAAACTGTTTACTCTCTCTTGCATTAATTTTCATTTCTTTTCCCAATTTTTCTTCTACCTCTTTTATTTGACTTTTAAAATCTTTTTTGACATCTCCCAAGAAGACTTTTTGAGCTTCAAACCAATTCATCTTCCCCTAGAGGCTACACATGTAGACATTTTAACATTGTTGTCCTCTTCTGAGTTTGCCTTTTCATCCTCCCTGTGGCCATAGTAGCTTCCTATGGTCAAAGCTCTTTTCTGTTTTTTACTCATTTTTTAGTCTATTTTGTGACTTTTAAATTTGAGCTCTGCTCTGCTCCTGAGACATCAGACACTGTCTCAAGCTTCTTGTGCTAGGCCCAGGGACCCAGTGCCTGGCTTTCTGTGTCAGGGCCTCAGGTGCTGGTGGCTTGCCCACTGCTCTGGGGTGTCCTGACTTATTTGTACCTGTTGCACCAGGTTTTCCAGGGCTGGCAGTTTATCTTTTCTACTGGTGGGAGAGCCCTCATAGTTTTGCTGCTGCACCATTGGTCTGCTGCAGGACCAAGGCCTTGGTTGCTGATATGTGCTATGGCTAAGAACTTCTGGCTGACTTTCATTGATACCATCTGCTCTCGGTTGTGCTCTTACCCAAATGATATGGAATTTTCCCGTAGTCCTTCTAACTTATCTTAAGCTGGAGACATGTTTTACTATGGCTTTTGTAGGTTCAATCACTTCAAAATCCATTTATAGACTAGATTTAACATTGTTTCTGTGGAAAACTAGAAAGCTCTTCCTTGTTTTTCTCCACCATCTTGGTTCCCCCTCTTATTTATTTATTTCTACTGTAAATGTTATTTTGGCCTATAGCTAGTACCCTACACATAGTAGGTACTGAATAAACGTTTACTATACAATGTTACAGCACTTTAGAAACAACTTAACCTTGTGAGATAAATAGCATAGATATTAACATTCCTCAATTCACATTTGCTAACAGAGAGAGCTAGAAGGGTTTTTAATGTTTTTGGAGAATAGCAGGTTAATTTATTCCGAAGGCAACATATGTTCTTTAAAGGTGGTTCATAACTATATTGAACATTACTGTTGTTTATTTTTAAAGATTTTGGTAAGACAAATTACATTTCTGCTGTGTAAAATTCAACTGAATTGGGAACAACTGACAAAGAAGATACTGTCTTATAAAAAAATAATTCCATCTATGTTAAATATAGATAAAGAGAAAAGAGTGCAGATAACACCTACAACTATTATCCTTATTATTATTATCTGAGTCCAGAAAAAAAAATGTCCAGAAGGAGGAAAATTGACTGAAAGGCAAAGACAAGGTTCTACTGTTCTGTGTGCAGAAATCTAGCTTTCAAATTTTAACATCTTCACATTATCTTGTTAAAGCAATGCACATTTTGTCTACCTTTTCTTTCTTTTGATCATCGGCTTTTGGACTTTGAAACTGTGATTATTCTACAACTCAGTTCCTTACAGGCATTATGAAGAGGATTTAATTAATTACCAACTTCTATGATTATCCCAGTTTTCTTGAGACTAAGTAATCTTAGGGTTAGAGACAAAAGGGAACTAGAATGCCAAGAGGATCCCAGTCTCTAATACCAAATAATCCATTAGTGCACTGTATAACTTGGGGCCTGTCATCTGACCTCTTTGTGCTGGTATTATCTTATGTGCAAATTTACACAAGTTGTAGAAAATGTAGGAAAATTAAGACAATAACTCAAGGCTGAATTATTTTTAAAATAGTTTCTTATTTTTTCAAGTTAGAAGATTTTATTAATCTGTCCTTTCCATTACAATTCTACCTCCTACCCCCACGAACACATATATTAAAAACATGAATCTCTCACTGCTTAGAAACATAGTCTGGCAAAACAAATGTCCACAACAGCAATTTCCAAAAATGTGTCACCTTCTTCATTTTAGGTTCATAACCTCTCTATCAGGAGGTGAGAGATATTTCATCTTCTTTCTTTTGGGCTTATAGCCTAGCATTACATTGAGGAGAATTGTCAAGTCTTTCAACAAAGTTGTTTTTCTCTCTAATATGTTATCACTGTGTAATGTATTTTAGTTCTGCTTGTTTCATTCTATAGCAGTTCATAAAGGTCTTTCCAATTTCCTCTTAAACTATCTACTTCAGCAGTTCTTAGAGCCCAATAATATCCCATTGCATTTACATGCCACAATTTTTTTTAGCAGTTCTTCAAGGCAAGGGCACTCTCTTTGTTTCCAGGTTTTGGTTACTATGAAAAGAACTTCTATAAATATATGTCTACATATGCATACAAATATATGTATGTATGTATATGATGCCATGAAAGGAACTGCCACAAATCTGTCTATATATAATGTATATATATAAACACAGATTTATATGTTGTGTTATACATGTGTATAAGTAAATGTACATATATTATACATGTGTGCACACATATTTAGATTTTTTGGTATACCTGCATCCTTTTTTTTAATTTGGTATACAGATCTAATAGTGGTATAGCTGGTGCAAAGACTGCATGCAGTTTAGTATATTTCTGGGCATATTTTGATATTGCAAAGCTGAGTCCTTTCTTAAATTTTAAATATAGAATTGAATATAGTTTGAGGAATCTGAAAGTGAAAAGAGTTAAAGACACCATATTATAATGGGGGGAGCAATGAATTTTCAGTCAAGACACCTGGGTTCAAGTTCAAGATCTAAAATGTAGTAGTTGCATGACCTTGAACAAGAGTTGTGTCCTCTGTAAAATTAGTATGATATAGAGATTATTTACCTCACAGGATTGTTGTGAAATAACTGTGCAAACTGTAAAATGCTCTAAGAAAAAATGTCTAAGAATCACTCAGAAATGCAAAGATATCTATTTTACCTTAAATGCATTAGATTCATGGTTGAACTTAATGTATTTGCTATTTTTGTCAAATGCATATACATATGGCATATATACCACGAATTAGTGAAAGGAATTCAAGCTCATTTGAGGAATCAATAAGCCACCATGTTCTATTAATTTTTCCTTCTGAATGTATTTCCTATAAATTTCCTACTCTCTAATCTCACCTCTGTACAGACCCTCAGAATCTAATTTTTTACAATACTCTTCCAGTTGATTTTTTTTTACTATAAACTCGTCCACCTATGTATAATAGCCAAACTCGTCCTCTTTGAACATCACTTTTACTCAAAAATCCTTCCATGATTCTCATTAGTTAACATCAAGGACATCTAAATTCTGGCCCTAATGTGCCAATTAAAATAATTTCTTGATAATCCCCTTTATATACTGTTTTGACTCATTGACTCATGTTTAGGTTTCTGAAATCTATATCTATGTATGTATATGGGTATTACACATATACATATGTATACATAGACATATATAAATATATATGAATATACATGTGTGTGTATATATTCAGTTTTTTATCAGTTCTGCAGTTGCTTTCGATGATAAAGTTGTCAAACTATCTATATCTGCATGCCCTCACCCTCTTGGGTACTGTCAACCATTTCCTTTCAAAAGTTCACCACAGGGGTTACACCCAATATAATGGAGGCCTCTTTCACTTTCTTCTAATATGATGACTGTACCAGTGCAATCTCATCACTCATTATTTCTAGTTCTTTGAGGACATACATCCTTTACTTCTCTTCCTCTTCTGAGTTCTTTGTTGCTATTTGCCCACACCTACCATGCATCTTTCCATCAGCCTCTGGGCGATTTTCATTGCTAGTTCTTCAGAGGCAATGGTGCTCTGGGTCCTGTGATACAAAAATACTGGTAAAATGTCTGTATTGAAAAGATGGACCTTTGTTATTTTGAGAAGCTTGTGGTCAATAAAACTGTTTCTCAATTTCCCCACAATAATCTAGCCTGTTTTTCTTTTCCTTTTCCAACTCTGGTTTCAACCCATCTTCTACTTGTATTGACTATTCTATATATATATATGTATGTATATATATATATATACACACACACATATATATACATATATATATGTATATATGTATATATGTATATGTATACACACATACATACATACACATACACATATTATGTATATATGTATATGTGTGTGTATATATATATATATATGCTATTCTATTATGTTCACATACCACAATTTGTTTAGCAATTCCCCAATAAGAGTACATGCTCTTTGTTCTAATTTTTAGTTTTTATGAAAAGAACTGCTATAAATATGTCTATGTATTGTATATGTCTGTATATTATTATGCATACTATATGGTGTGTTCATTCAGATACATTTTGAAATCCGGGCAATAGACGTTCTTTATCCATCTTTTTTCCTATGTGGGTAGACGGACCAGACTCCTCTAAGTGATTACAGATCTCTTCCAGAAGGTTCTGCAATGTCTTGTGACCTGATGCAATCAACTCAATATCTTCTGTAAATAGCAGCATCTGGAGGAATTTATCATCTACAGGGAATCCTTGACGTGGAATCTTCTCCATCACAATAGCAAATACTTTGGAGAATGTGTCTCTCTATTTTATCCCTCTTCTCATGTGCGTGGTCAGAAGGTCATTGAATGTGGTTATTTCTATTTTTATATCTTCTGAGAATTCAAGAAAGATCTTGACAAATGGGTGAGATTCCTGTTTCTGTTTTGTTCTACTAAGTTAAAGTTGTCTTTTTTCATAATCAAATGAGATACTATTTGTGAAGCACTTTGCAAACCTTAAAGCACACATTTAAACTATAAGCTTAAAGCCGCACTAAGACTTTTGAAACACACTGTATAAATGCTAATGGATAAATAATAATTAACATATAATAAATGCAAATATATCTTATGTTTTCTATATCTTCTAATCAATTGTGAGATAATAAAGATGTAGTGCGTTGTTAAATATAATTTGTGAAAGCCTCTTTGTTCTCTAATACTACCCAGATAAGGAATGTCCTCAATTCATGTGCAGATGATTCCACTATAGATTCTGCCCAGTAAAGCAAACATAGACATTTATAGTTATTGTTGTTGCTTTGGACATTTTCTCAATTTTTGGGAACTAATAATATTTTTTTAAAATTTTCCATAATTTCTGTATTTTCCCCTTCAAGATACCTATTGCAAATCATTCCCTCAGTGTCTTCCCACTTTGATTGCCTCTGGCACATAACTCTTCTATATGCACTTGATACAATTCACTTACTTTTCCTATCTTTTTTCACCTTAGCCACATTTCTACTTTTTCTGTAGTCATCACACAGTCTATGTTGTTAAGGTCCAAGTGTGGTTATTTCCACTATTTCTAGTAAAGAAAAGAATTTATTATAAGTTTCATGTTTTTCCATTTTTCCTTTGTTTGAGATCTTTTTTTCATCTTTATCCTGAATGTACTCAGGATAACTTTCCTTAATTGGATATTTTACCAAGCTTTCTTTAGTCTGGTTTTATCATGCACTAATAGTCTCTGCTTTATGAAATTATACTGCTCATAATTATACATCATCCTTCTTTTTAAGATTTTATATATTAATTTATTTTCTATCCTGGTGGTGTCGTCTTTGACAGGTCTCTCTCCATTTGTCAAATAAGTCAAATGTTTGCTGATTAAGGAAATTTCTGGCTCTTTTAGCCTCCTTGTAGTAGCAATTCTATTTACATTGACTTAACTTCTGCATTAAATTAGCCAATGTTGATGTCATTTCTCTTGTCCATTTCCCATTAAAAATTTTGAATAACTTGTTTGAATAATTCAGGGTCAAATATTATTCATAACAGGCCATTTTTATTACTATTCTTATTTCTTACTTATTTTAAATTTTACTTTTACCTCCGACCAATTGATTGTACATAAACAGGTAGCTCAGGAATAACAATCACTTTCATAAAAATGAAGGGCCTATCATTTGACCTTCTTGTGATATCCTATCTGTTTCATATATACCTGTTCATATAATGGTGAAATTGGCAATAGAAAACTAATAATACAACAAGGATGACATTTTAAGGTAAATATTCTCACATCTAAGACAATGATTTTTCAGAAAGTTCCCAGTAAGGTTTACTCCATGGCGTTCTCTCAGATTCTATTCTGCCTGTTTCTTAAGGTTAGTTTTAGTTCAATGAGAGGTCAAGGCCTAGTGTCACATTGCCTCAATAGTTTTCATGGAGCTGTTGCTGAGATGAATGCTATTACAATCCATCTTTAGGCAAAGGCAAAAGCCAATTAGTCCTTCCAAACATTGTGCCTTCCTCATTTTCTGACACTCTCCATACCATTTTTTCTGGAATATTTAGGGAAATAACAGTCAGTTGGCTGAATGAAACCTCATTTATGGAGTCTAACCAATCAAAGAAGGACTGGAAGGCTTATGAAGCAATGCCTGATGTTTTTCCCCCATTGGGTAAATCAAATATTTGAAAGAACAGCAGTAATATGATATATAAGCATTGAATACACAATAAAGCTACCTCATTTGTCTATCTATCCAGTAGCCTCCAAAGTACTCAGACCTGTTTCTTCACTGTCCAATGGATACTCTATGTTCATGGCTGCTTATATCATGCTTTTTCTCCATTTGGCATATCTAAATCCCACCATATTTTTCAAGGACCATCTCAAATGCCACTTCTTCCAATTCCAAAGTGCCTTGTCTAAGACATTCATCTCATCTTTTTATTCAAGTCACCAACATTAAGCAGTCATGATGTTCTATGCACTATGCTAGACGACAAGAATACAAAAATAAAATACAATATGGCTTTCGCCCTCCAGGAAGTTTATACAAACAGTTCCCAACAATTTAACACTTAAAGTCATATTGTTTTGTATTATCCCTTAAATGTTTCATATGCATTAATATTTTCTCCCTAACTAGATTATAAGTTCCTTGAGAGTGAAACTATGTCTCATAGCTCTTTGGCACCTACCCATTCTCCACAACAACCTTTCATGAAGCTGAGGAATGTGCTAAATAGAGGCTTATTGATTTCTTGATTATAGGTTATAATCAAGGGCTGTGATAAGACTAGTTTCCCCTGAACAAAAGATAAATAATTACTGTTTTACTGAGGGATGGCTGATGAAAAATAGGTCACAAGGTTTCTACACTGAATGAATACTATGGATGAAATATGTTCATTTCTGTGAGAGACAGCATGCTATAGTATAAAAAGTACTATTCTTAGGTAATAAGAATTGTTTGAGCCCTGGATATAAGGGAACGCTGGGGCCAGAGGAAACTGGGTAACAAGAGTTGAGTGTTAAATTTTCAGTGATCTGTCTGAGTTTTGGTTTCTAATATGTAGAAATATTGTAATATTGTTTTCACTATCTACTTCATAAAGCTTTTGTGAAGAAGATACTTTGTAAGCCTTAAAGCATTAAATGTGAAATAATATCAACTGTTACAGTATTATATCCATTAGAGTGTAAGCTCCTTGAGGTCAGGGGTCAGGAACTATCTTTTGCCTCTTTTTCTATCCCCGGTGCTTGGCATAGCACATGGTACACAGTAGGCATTTAATAAATGTTTACTGATTGATTAATTGAATATATGAAAAGAAAAGGCATAAATCATAAATCATATTTGTCCCTAGTGCTGAGTTTGAATATGATAGTTCTCTTATGCAATGCATTTATTCCACGACACATGATAATCCATCCTCCAGCTTTGTGGCTTGCACAGGCCGTGTCCTTTGCTGGAATACCCATCTTTATCACCAACAGTTCTTAGAATCTCTAGCTTCCTTCCAAACTCAAAAACAACTCAACAACATTTTTTCAAACTTAGGCCTTTCCTTTGCCTCCTCCCCACTCCAAGCAACTCTCTTTACCAAAATTATTTTGTATTTACTTGCATAGGAAATGGGGCAACACAATGGTCATATGATTTAATTGGTATAGGAAACTCCCAGAAGAGAAAATCCCTTCATCAGTGCAATTCCAAGCCTTTGCTGCAATTTGTTGTCTTTGAGAGTTTCCTAGAGCCCTAAGAGGTTAAGTGATTTTCATAGGTTCGTGTAGCCAGTAGATGTTAGAGGCAAGATTTGAAGCTAGGCTTCCTAGCCTAAAGGCCAGATTTCTATCCACTCAGCTCCTTTTATATTCTTATATGTATGTATTTTATTTTTCTCTACAGTCAATTATGCTATGATGTCATATTTAGATTCCCAGAAAGCACCACACTATGCAAAAATTATAAAATTACAATCAGAGAATTTAAGAAGAAAATGAGATTAGGGTCACAATGCTCAAAAACTTCATCAATGACACACAAAAAATAGTAACCTAATAAAAAAACCTAATAGGAACTTAATTTAAAAAACCCATTGTATAATTTTGTTCATGTGACGTGGTTAAGAAACACATAAATACTACAATGAATATTGACAGGGCTTGGACTAGTGCTCAGCCTGAGCCCTGGTTCTGACAGAAGAAATTATACAGAAGCAAACCGAAATTCTGCATTATGCCCAAAATGTTCTCTAATATATCAATCACATTGGAACAAATTCATGTTTTTGAAATATGCATTATAGCAAAACTGACTAAATTTATTTTGAATATTTTTCTTTGTATACTTGGTAACTCACCTGTACAACATAGGCACTTTAAATTTTTTATTTTTATATCCCTTGAGAGCCTAGTATAGTGCATGACACATAGTATGAACTATGTTATGAATAATTTATATGGTACCTGCTATATGTCAAGCACTATGTTAAATATTTACAAATAATATCTCATTTGATCATATGCTATTATTATCATCTCTATTTTATAGGTGAAGAAACAGATAGAGTGACATAGCTGGTTAAGTATCTGAAGCTGAATTTGAACTCAGGGCCTCCTTACTCCAGATCTGGTGCTCTAACCACTGCATTGTTTAGCTGCCTTATTCCAGGTAACAGATTTTCCAAAGGGTTTTTAAGAGTGACCAGATCAGATGTTTATTAGAAAATTAGAAGTCAGAAAATCTAATGTTGTGGTTGTGCTGGTAAGCAAAATGGGCTCCTTAGCACTTAGTTCAACCAAGTGCCCTTGAATAATTTGGCTTTTGTCTCCTTTGAGTAATTCAGTGTATTTCATTGAGCCTTACTAGGTGCTAAGCCCCAGGCCCAAACCCCTATTAGATGTACAGCCTATGTGGGTGTGGATTGGTAACTAAGGTGGGGCCCAAGGTGGGGCTAACTAAGGGGAGGTGCTAGCTTACACATGAGTTTGAGTGACATGTCTGGGACAGCAGAGGCTTTTAGACCACATAGGTTTAAGTCGCCTCTTTGTTACAATTTTAGGTCATGTGGGTGAGTCGCATGTGTGACTCACCACTGACGCTGAAAAAGACATAAAACCAGGGGTTGGCTTTCTCTTCTTTGGAGCTCTTACCCACAGCAGTGGTGGCGTGTGTGACTCTGGGCCAGCCCTTGTTCTGAGCTCCCGGGCTGAACCTAGATGTTGATAACTATAAATTGTATTGGGTCTGTGTGTTGATGTTTGTAATTTGTTTGTATTTTGCTCTGAAGTTCAGGGTGCTGGCTTTTCCCCCTGAACTAAGTGAATGATATTTGTGTGCTGAATTAAAGTAAGCTTCCCAACCCCTTCACGTAGCTTTCCTTAGTTAAGCAGATCAAAAGAACCTGTGCTTTTGCAGCGTGCTGGTAGTGTTCTTGTTGTTGGACTTTTACCCCCACAACAGCTGCTAGTCAGATTGTTGAAACAGTGGTTAACCATGATAAGCACATCATTCCGTTTAACGAAGTGTTTTGTTTACAGCACTCTTATGTAATTGGCACTGTATACATAATTATCTCCTTTCTGTATATGAGAAATCAAGAACAGATAATAAAAGAATTTCCCAAGGTTCCGTAGCTAGAGGAATAGGGAGGATATATCATAAATAAAGCCTTTCATGGGCATAATCACTACTGACTTAGATTAACTGTCTGACAGTCTGATTGACTGCCTGGCAGCCCATGGTCATGATGATTCCAAGGACTACTTTAATTGATTTTATTGGCTTATACAATTATGTATGGAATGGCCTTATTTGATCATTATCTTTGAATTTACTCTATTTCACAATAATTTTAGGGGTAGCTTGGTGGTACGTACAGTGGGTAAAGTGACAGGCCTGGAATCAGAAGACCTAGAGTTCAGAGCCAGCCTCAGACATTTACTAGGTGCATGACCCTAGGCAAGTCACTTAGCTTCTGCTTGCCTCAGTTTCCTCATCTGTAAAATGGAGACAATAGCTTCTGTGTCCCAGGATTATTGTGAGGGTCAAATGAGATGATCATTATAAAGCTCTTAGTACAGAACCTGGTACAAAGTAAGTGCTATATAAATATTAGCTATTAAATTTGCATTTCTCTATGTGTTCACACAGTGGTAAACTGCTTTAATACTCTACGTTGAATCTTTTATGTTTTCTTAGTCTATTTCTTGCAAAGTATACTTATATACGCAATTATGTATTTATGTATATGTGCCACACACATGTATGCATGGATAGACATATATATTCTATAAAATCATGTATTGATATATATCGCTATATGTGCATATACATGTATAAGTGCATATATGTCAAAAACTCAAGTTCGAAAAAAGATTTATATTAAAATTAAGTATTTGCTGTGAACACAGCCTCCTGCTAAGCACTAGGGAATATGCAAAGTTTAGATATTCCATGGACCTTCTCCTTATGGACCTTTCCATCTTGTAGATGATACTGGTGACATCAGTCCTGTCCATTTTGACTACCTTTCTACACATCATTAAAGAAGATAGAGATCTCACAGTGTTTTTGTGTATGACGGCAAAGCATGATATGATCTGGGATTTTTACAACCATTTTGATGTTTGTGGCACTATGCCATGTCACTGTCTTGATTTGTAGGCTCTCTGCTGTTCTTGCTGCTCACCAGGACAGCCTCACACTAGGACAGTGATGTGATATGCGTGGAAGGTCCAATACTAGTATAAAAATGATGAATTCTACCAGCTTGTCTCTGATCCCTGACAGGAATGTTAGAGATTTAAGCCTCTGGGTTAAGGCTCATACACTAAGGTTTTAAATAGTAATGCCCTTGTGTGATTTGGTTTAATAAGATCTTTTCTCAGTGACATCTAGATAGAGACCAGTGAAATTTTCAAGTGGAGAAGGTGAATGGAAAAATTGGTTCAGGGCACAGGAGGCTGACAGAAGGGAAGACCTGAATAGGCCTTTGAGTATCTAAGGAAACGACCAGTTTCTAGGAGAA
>JAQQSZ010011972.1:0-12120 GCA_028646595.1 Phalanger gymnotis | reverse complement strand
GGGCTCTGCTTGGCTCAGCTCTGCTCCCCTCGGCTGGGGGCTGGGAGTTCTGTTCGGGACAGACCTTACCCCGAGACCATCCAGGCAGACCTGGGCTGGAGTCCTGCTTCCCTCTGCCCCTTTGTGGGTTCTGTAGTTCTAGAATTGGTTCAGAGCCATTTTTTCATAGGTTTTTGGAGGGTCTTGGAGGGGAGCTCACACCAGTTACTGCTTTCCAGTCGCCATCTTGGCTCCGCCCCCCCCAGACCCTATGTCTATTTGAATTTAACATCATTGTTTTGGAACACTGAGCTGAAGTTAATAAGATGAAATTTAAAAGGGATAAATATAAAGTGTGACACGTTAGTTCAGTTATAGGAATTCAAATTTAGAGCTGACATGGATCTAAAAAATCTCATCACATTTACAAGTGGGGAAACTGAGACCCATAGAAGAGAAGTGATGTATTTGTCACCTGGGGAGTTTATGATAGAAAAAGATAATAATAAAGCCAAGAGGAATTTTTATTACTTCCTAAACAGTATGAAATTGTTTATGATTTAGGAGATTCCTGGATTTTGAGGATTTAAATATTTTGCTGACCTTCCTATTGGATTTCCTTAACATGAGACATTTCCAATACCTACTGGCTTCAATTTGAATTGCCTTCTGACTTCAATAGGGCCATTTTGTACAAAAGGGCCATGGGCTAGAATAAGATCACATGTTGGGTATTATTAACAAATGTCTTTCAAACACAACATAATTATACCCAATACAACTATTAGGAAACTAATCTCTAGGAGAAATCTAGAGAAGAAAAGATGGGGGGAGGGATAATATAGCTGCCTTCACGGATTTGAAGGGATGTCTCATAGATGAGGGGTTATACTCACTCTGCTCAGCTCCAGGTGGCAGAAACAGGAGAAATGCATTGAACTTTGCAAAGTGATAAATTTAGGTTTGATATTAGGAAAACAAAACGAAACACCTTCCTACCAGTCAGAATTACCCCAAAAGTAGAAGGGCTTGCATAGAGAAGTGATGAGTTTTCCCTCCTTGGTGGTCTCCAAGCTATGTCTGAACTGGACTAGATGGGCACTGAGGTTCCTTCCAGCTCTCAGAGTCTATGTTTCTGTGAATTTCTTATGACAAAATTGATGAAGTCTTTCATTTTAAGTTACTAGCAGCAAATTGTTTCTCTCTGTGCTGGATCTTTGGGGAAATTGGACAAAATGAACATGGATTAAGGAGAAGATGGGTTATGGTGTGAATGTGTGAAGCAATATCTACAAGATGAGATCATGAATCCATTACATTATAGCAAATATAAACAACAGAATATGGGAAGCAAGAGACCAAACTGCTGCATTAGTGCATTCTCCAAAGTAATTGCCATTGACCACATTAAGCACAAGATTGTTAACTAAGAAGGGAGCTTTGATTTTATCCCAAACCCTACATTCCTTTCCAACAGCAGCATTAATGATTCCATGATGCTGCCTGTTACAAAGAGCAAAACAGAGATACCAGTGTCCTTTGAAATTTCACCTCAATTGTCACCTTGACAAGCAGCATAGGATAGTGTAGAGGACAGGGCCTGTGAGGTCAATAAGGCCTGGGTTCAAAGTAGACCTTGCTTATCTGGGAAATTCACCTAAGTTCCCTTAAATGTCCAATGAAGGGGTTGATATCTAGATATAGTATATTGATAGATATCTAGATGGAGATATCACATATGTTTTATATTTAGGTCTAGATGTCTAGATATAAATATATAGACAGATATATAAATATAGATCTTTAATTATATAGGTAACTATGTATGATTATATATATAGTTATATATGTATATATGAGTATATGTAGGTGTATAGAGAGACAGACAGACAGATGAAGGCAGAGAGAGAGAGAGATAAAGACAGAGAGAGACAGAGACAGAGAAAGAGACAGAGAGACACACAGAGAGCAGAGAGAGAGAGAGAGAAACAGAGAGAGGGGGGGAGAGAGACAGAGCAGAGAGAGAGAAGAGAGAGAGAGCTTCCTCAAAAGGTTGTTGTGAGGATCAAATGAGATAATGCTTGTACAGTGTCTGGCACATGGTAGGCACTATATAAATACTAGCTATCATCATCTTTTTTATTATTGTTATCATTATCTTAAAGAGATAGTTTAAGGTTTGCAAAGCATTTTCTTCAGAGAATCCTTTTGAGATAGGAGAATATATATAGTTATATATATATATAGTTATATATATATATAAAATTTTACATGTAGTTATATATAATCTTATATATAGTTTTATATATATAATTTTCTATGGTTATATATATAACTTTTATATATAGTTATATATAATTTTACACATATAGTTATATATAATTATATATACATATATGGTTATATAAGGTTTCATATATATATATATATATATATATATATATATATATAGTCATAGTTATAGATCTGTATCTACATTTACATGTGTATGTATAAAATTCTTCATGACCCACACGGCCCTTTGGACAAGGGAAAGACAAGATATGTTTGAAAACAAAAGTGGGAGGGAGAGAAAATAAATACTTGTTAGTTGAAAGAAAATGAATGACAATTAAAACCAGAAACACACAAAATAATTTCCTTTGAACAAGATGCGAAACCAAAGCACTGGAGAAACGTGAGAATCTGTGAGAAAGCATTGGTCTCCTCAGGAGTCTGGTGAGGCCTTCCTCCCACCAGTAGCTTAGAATGCACACGCATGATGTTCCTGCTGCCCTATAAAGCCCATGCCAGCCACAGGACCCAGAAGTTGGCTCATGAGCATCCTAAGATGGCTTCATTGGAGCAGGGAACTCTCCAAAGGCCTGATTCTCTCCTCCACACCACACCACGTACCTAACTAACACACACGTTCCAAATGGATGCCTGCCCCTTCCCCAGCTACTGCGAAGCTCCCACCCACCAGCTCCTTTGCTGGAGTCAGAGAAACCATTACCCAGGCTTAACTAGACGTTATCGTCATAATGCATGCTCGCTAATTTGCCTCCTGAGCCCCCTAACAACTCACTTAATTGAACACGGGGGCTGCCTTCCTTTTCATCATTTTAATTTTCATGAAGCAAAATGCAAAGACAAAGAGGGGACGCTGAGCTGGGGAGAAGGCTGCTGAGAGGGGGCAGCCTGGAGGCAGTATCTTTTACCTTCTGGAGCATCAAGCATTGGTTCAGGATGGCCTGGTCTGGCAGGTACGCACAGGGATTGGTCTGGGAAGTTATCACCTGACAGCAGTGTAGTAGACTGGGCATGAGAGGAAGAACACCTAGGTTCAAACCCTGGTTTCAGGACATACTAGCTTTTTGATGCCCCAATCATCTTTCTGAACTCAGTTTATTCATCTATAAAATGGGGATGATTGTGCTTTCATTGCTGATTTCATAGAGTTGCTCTGAAGAAAATGAATTGTAAACCTTAAAATATCCCTTAAAATGATGATGATGATGATGATGATGATGATGATAGCCAGCATTTATATAGTGTTTACCACGTGTCAGGCACTTTACAAGTATTATCTCATTATATCATTACAAAAACCCTTTGAGGAAGACAGTATTATTATTATTCCCACTTGACCATGAAGGAAAGTGAGGCAATCTGAGGTTAAATGACTTGCCTAAGGTCACACAGCTAGTAAGTGTCCGAAGCTGGGTTCTTGCTGACTCTAGGCTCAATGCTCTATCTACTTCTCCATCTCTCTGCCCTTGTATAAATGACTATTATTGTTCACCAGACACTCCATTATTATCAAAAAAGAAATAGCAGTGTCAAGAAAGCTGCATTTGGACTCCGGGGACCTGGGTTTCAATCCTAGACCTGTCACTTGATATCTGCAACATTACTGTGTGCTTTAGTTTCCTTATATCTATGGAAGGATGGGGGTGGGGGGACTACTTGGATTATCCCCTCCTCACTTAGAATAAGTGCCATGATGAGTTTGTCGTGTGATGATGACTCTTGATAAGTCCGTCAAGTGTGAAAAGTCCTTGCATGACCTGGAGTGAAGTTGTTCAGATGAGCAAAGGAAAGTCAGTCACACCTCAGGAAGATCATTTTAGAACCAGACTTACTTGAGGGTCTTGTGGAAGAGAGATGTTGAGGTTCTGGCACAAGTGAGGAGGAATTTGGAGCATAAAGGGCAGAGCCAAAAAGAATCAACAGCCCAGGGGCAATGGATTAAACAAGAGACAGTGAGACTGAGAGAGAGCAGAAGAAGAAGAGATCCGGGAAGGATGTTGACCCCATAGGGATCTTGGGGAAGAAGATCTGAGCAGAGGCCACCAATTCTACCTTCTTCCTCAAGGATAGAGAGAAGTTCAAAGAAAAGGCCTAGTCCAGGCCACATGTGACCCTCTAGGTTCTCAAGTGCAGCCTTTTTGACTTAGAGGGCCACATGTGGCCTGAGGAGGCGGATTCAGTCAAAGGGTCACACTTGAGGACCTAGCGAGCCACATGTGGTCCTGAGCCTGCAGGTTCCCCACCTCTGGCTAGTCTTTCTCCAACTTCCCCTTCCCATGCCTAACTATGAACAGATACTGACATTTTGCTGTACTGTTTCTTTACTGAAAAATTTCTAGTAATTTGAATTTTACCTTAAAGATTAAAAAAAAAAAGTCAAGGTAGATATAAATGTGCAGGCAGCCAGGTGGTGCAGTGGATAGAGTGCTGGCCTGGAATCCAGAAGACTCCTGTTCCTGAGTTCAAATCTAGCCTTAGACACTTACCAGCTGTGTGACCCTGGGCAATTAACTTAACCCTGTTTCCCTCAGTTTCCTCATCTGTAAAAATGAGCTGGAGAAGCAAATGGCAAACTACTGCAGCATCTTTGCCAAGGAAATCCAATTGAACATGACTGAAACAATTCAATAACAACAGATATAAATGCATTAAAACAAAGAGTCAAATATCCACCTCGATGTTATGGGGCTTGGAGCAATTGTGATTGTATTTCTAACTTTTCTTCTAAAGTAAACTCCTGAAACACAAGAGAAATGGAGTTGTGGACCAAAGAGGTCATTATATTGCCTCAAGCTTACAACAAGTTAATTTTTGTAATTGAATGGAACACATAAAATAAAAATGCTCCATGAGATGGCTTCTCGGACTCCCTCCAGATCTAAATCTGTGGCAGTGATCAGTTCAGTCAGAAGGCTGATTTCTAATGATTCCTTCAGAACTACCAAAACTGGAAAGGAACCTAGAAATTATATGGTCCAACCCTTTCATTTGACAGATGAGAAAATTGAGGTTCAGAGAATTCAAATGACTTAATCTAGGTCACACAGATAGAAAGAGGAGGTGCCAGAACTGTAAGACAAGCTTTTAAGCCCCAGGCCAATGTCCTTTGCATATCACCACACTCTCTCTCTTGAGAATTTACTATCTAGTAGTTGGAATGATCATAGGATCCTAGCTCTAGGGCTGGAAGATACCTCAGAGACCAGGTGGTTCAACCTTTGCTGCCATTCTGGACCCATCTAGTCCCGAACCCTCATTTTACAAATGGATGAAAGCTGAAGCCTAGAGGAAATAAGTGACTTCATGGTTCATAGGATGATAGATTGAGAGTAGAACAGATTTGAAAAGTCATCAAGTCCAAACTTTTCATTCTACAAATCAGAAAACAGAGGCAGGGGAAGTTTGTGAAGAGATCTTGTGATCTGCACAAGGTCACCCAGGCAGTAAGGGCAGAGGAAGAATTTGAACCCAGGTTATCTGACTGAAGAGACAGTGCTCCATCTCTATTCAGCTCCTTACCCATTATTCTGCCTGTGAAAATGCCATTACATTCTTTCCTGCCTCTGTAATCGTAAGTCTTCTTATAGAGATGTGGTGGTTTACCTCATTGTAAAGATCAAGGCTTTAGGGTTAGGAGATTTGCAGACTTCAGATGACTTTTCCCAGGTCAGCTGGCAGTACAGCAGCAAACTTGGGATAAAAGGTATTTCCTTTAGCTCCCAGCTCCACATCCTTTGTCTTCCAGATGCTGCAAGATGTTGGCAAATTTGGATGAGTAGGAGGTGCACATACTGTGGGCAAAGCAAAGGGCACAGGCTGGTCTTTGTACTCAAAGAACTTAGTGAGAAGATAATGTATGGATGTAGTCAATGCCAATATCAAAGTAGCCAGGTTACATGGGACAAGAGCACAGGAGCCAGGGGAAACAGGCTAGAGTTCCGCCTAGGACACTGACCACATGTACAACCTCAGGCCAGGCTCATCCACAGTTTGCTACCACTGAAGTAACTATATTAGCCCAGGTGGTCTTAAAGGTCCTTTTTACTTCTCACAGCCCCTGTTCTAAGCTCCCTCCCAGTCTTGATCTTCCCTATTCTAAGACCCCTCCCAACTTTGACGTTCTCTGTTCTCAGGCCCCTCATAGCTCTGACATTCCCTTTTCTAAGGCCCCTCCCAGCTGTGCCATCCCCTGTTCTGAAGGCCCTCCCTGCACTCACATTCTCTGTTCTAAGGTCCCTCCCAACTCTGACCTTCCCTATTCTAAGGTGCTTCCCAGCTCTGACCTTCCTTGTTATAAGGTCCCTCCCAATTCTGACATTTTAGGTTCTAAAATCCCTTCCAGCTCTGACATTCCATGTACTAAAGGCCCTTTCAGTTACTAAATCATATATTCGCAGGTCTTTTTTGATTCTGACCTTTACTATTCTAAGGTCCTTTCCCAATCTAATATTCCATGTCTGCAGTCCCTTCCAGCTCTGACATCATGTGTTCTAAGGTTACTCTCAACATTCCATGTTATCAAATCCCTTCCTTTTTAACATTCTTTACATGTATCAACATATCAGATGAGGAGGCCTAGGCACTGGCCTAACACTGAGTTACCTATTCCCTGAGGTTGTAAGTAGAAAGGATCTTGAAGGTGCCCGCCCACATGGCCAATCAAACCAAGGAAATCTCAAGTTCCCATTCTCAGCAATGAGTCGAACTCATCTGTTCCATTCATTCCAAATGTGATGAGATCTCACTTTTAATAGCTTATGTAGCAATCTGTTTTTCTTATGTGCAATGTGGGTGAGTTAGCATTTCAGGCTTATAGAAACAGATGCTTTCCATGGGTGTTCAAAGAAAGACTTAGGACTGGGGTTATGGCGCCCACCATCTGCTGAGTTGGGCGGCCAGGTACATTCTCACCCAACCTTTATGAAGATACTGAGCACCACTATTCACACTGATTAGCACTTCTCTCTGGAAGGGCTCAGAGTACTGGATAACCCTCTCTAATTTTGTGTGCCTCACTCTCCCCCCTTCTCTGAAGAGCAAGCAGAGCAGGTATGTGATGCTTATTTGGTTGATGGGAGAACCGAGGCATGTGATGTCTGCCCACGTTGCATACATTTGGAGTAGAGCTAGAGAGAAGTGAGAGTAGTAGACTGTTACTCTCAGGAGACTTCTGGGCCTCAGATTTCTCAGATGTTAAATAAGGGAGGAGAGAAAGAGGCTAGATCAAAGAAGCATAGATTTAGAGTTCGAGGAAACAGAATCCACCTAACATCACCCTCTCTCATTTTATACACAAAGAAACTGAGGGTCAAAAAAGTGAAATGATTTGCTTAAGATCATGCAAGCAGCAAGTGGCAGGATTCAAATCCAGCCTCTCTGTCTCTAAAGCCAGATCTTTATATAGCATACTATACTGATAATTGCCTAGCTGTCTGATTCACTGGATTCATTGGAGAGGAAGTTGTATGGTTGCGCTTTGTCCTTCATTCTGGAAGAAGACCATGACATCAGAAAAGTGGTGCCATTGGATTTGAGAGAAGGAGGGCTGTGCAAGGTCACCAGCCTCACTTTGTCCTCTGGAGCCATCTGGGTCCAGTGGCCAGATATTCATCAGGACAACTAGAGATGGTCCAGGAGAGAAGAAGTGATGAATATTGGATAGACTGCTGGGCTTGATGGTAGAAAGACCTAGGTTTAAATCTCACTTCTGATACATACTAGCTATGTGACCTGGGGCAAGTTACTGAACTTTATATCCATAGGTCTCTGAGACCCTAGTTACAAAAAAAGCCAATTTGTAAAGGGAGTTCATATCTACCTATCCTACCCCCAACTCCACTAACTTCCAACCTCACATCTTCAGCTGCCTTTCAAATGTCTCAAACTGGATGTCCAGTAGACATCTTCAATTCAACTGTCCAAAGCAAAACTCATTATCTTTCCCTCTAAACCCTCCCCCTCCCACCTTCCCTTTGACTGTAGAAGAACACCACCATATTCTCACATCCTCAGGCTCACAATCCAGGATTCATCTTTGACTCTCCATGATCTTTCACTCCCTATATAGTAGGCTGTTGCCAAGCCTGTCAACTTCATCTCTGCAACATCTCTTACATAGGCCCTCTTCTCTCCTCTGACACTCCTACCATCTTGGTGTAGATCCTCATCACATCACACCTGGAATACGGCAATAGCTGCTACTGTGTCTGGCTGCCTTAACTTCCCCCTGCTACTCTAGTCCAGTATCCATTCAGCCTCCAGAATGGAGTGCAGATCCAACCATGTCACCACTCCCACTCAATAAACTTCAATAACTCTCTATCTCCTCTAGACTAGCATACAAAATGCTCTTTTTGGCATTCAAAGCCCTTGATAACCTAGCCCTCACATCCCTTTCCAGTCTTTTTACCATACAGTCTTCTATCCAGGGACACTGGTCTTCAGGCTGTTCCACAAACAAGACACACCATCTCTTGGCTCCAAGCATTTTCTTTGTCTGTCCTCTATGCCTGGACTACTCTTCCTCTTTGACTCTGCCTCATGACTTCTCTGGCTTCCTTTCAGTCCCAGTGACAAGCTCATCTTTTAGAGGAAGCTTTTCCCAACCCCCCTTATTCCTAGTTCCTTCCCTCTGTTAATGATTTCCTATTTATCCTGCATATAGATTGTTTGTATATACTTATTCACATGTTGTCTCCCCCATTAGATCATAAATTCCTTAATGACAGGGACTGTCTTCTTCCTCCTTTTGTATCCCTGATACTTAACACAGTGCCTGGAATATTAAACACTTGATAAATGTTTGTGGCCTGATTGATGATTGACATACCAGGAATTTTCTGTGCTGATAAAATTACAGGTCCAGAGCCCTCTGATCCTCCACACCTGCTTTAAGATAGTCCAATAGATCTATAACTCCAGTCTTTCTTGGATTGTCGTTTGCCATTTTGGGTCCTATTTCTGCAAAGTACCATTGAAACTTGGCTAAAATTATGAAGTAGATTTAAAAATTCATCTAAAAGTAACCCTTCAAAACATAACTTCAATTGATATATTTTGTCTTTCTATCACCTACATTTCTAAATGTATCATTCTCCCTTCCCCCTCCTAGCAAGACATCCCTTATAACAGGAAATAAAAAGAGGGTAAAACCAGTTCAGCAAAAATCCTGATGTTACATACAGTGTTCCACACCCATGGTCCTTCACTTCTCCAAAGAATGGATAGGTGCCTTCTAATATCTCTTCTTTGGGCCCAATTTTCATCATTATGAATGATTTAGCATCATTCTGTTTTGATTGCTTTGTTGTTGTTTTCCATTTACATTCTTCTGACCAATGTATATGTTATTCTCGTGGTTCTGGCTATTTAAAGTCAAGAAACATTTACTGAACTTTGAAAAAGAAGACCTCTGTCCAAATCCAAGCTCCCACCTTACCCTCTCTGAGCCTCATTTTTTTTAATCTAATGATAGTCCTGGATTGCATGCCTATAAGTTCCCTTGTTGCTCTAAATCGATGATCCAATGATCTTGTGATAAGCATTTACATCTATTCCAAGCAAAAGTTTGCATGCCATGCTATTGGGCAAATAAAAACAATATAATATAGTCTCTGAACACAAGGAGCTTGTTGTCTAGAAGTGAACAAGTAGTGGAGGTATTGCCCAGTGAGGAACCAGTCCTTAGGATATGCACAGATGGCCCCCGCCTTGTTTTCATTCAATAGCCAGAACTTTACAGAGCCCATTTCCAGCCACTCATGACTGAGGTACTTGGGCTGTCTGATGATGGACAACTTCCTAGTTCGCTGAGGGGTGAGAAGGATGATGACTTAGGAGGTGATGAGCTGGAACTAAGCTTGAATACAGAGTGTTACCCAAAGAATCCTGAAGGACCAACACATTGTACCCTGGGAACCAGTCAGTAGGAAAGGAAGCATGGGGAGTGTTGCCAGAGGAGATGCTACAGACATAAGTCACGTATGTACACAAATAATTTTACAAATTAAGGTTGGATGCGAGTACTTAAGAAAAGTATAGTGGGTTTGGGGAGCAAAGGGAAGGAAGAGGTCATTTGTTATGATAGATTAGGGAAGGATTCATAGCAAAGGAGGCATTCCAGTAGTGTTTGAATGATTATAGGGAATTAGATAAGTGAAGTGAAAGAACACTGTTATTGCCCTTTCTTTTTTGTCCACTACCATCAGTATCCATACTTCTATTCATTCATCAATCAACCAACAAACATTTTTAAGCTCATATTATATTCCAGGCCCTGGGCTATATTCTGGGGATACAAAGACAGAAATGAAATAGCCTCTGTTAACAATCCCAGTTAACAATTAAGTTAACAATTCCCCATAAACTGCTTGTGGACAGCCCCTTGCTTCCCCAAAAGCTCACTATCTATATCCCTCCACTACTCCTAGATTACCTAATCCAAATTTTTTTGGACCTTATACACAGATTTAGTTGGCCTGTATCTTTTTCACTTAGAGCCTTATAGAACATAGGAGCTAATTTGATACATTAATTGGAGTTGAAATGATGATGACTGATAATGGTTTAATAGATCAGCTCGCTTACTTAAAATGTGAAAGTCCCAAGTGGTTTTTCATGCTTTAATTTTCTCTATTCCATCCCTTACACAGGTATCACTTTCCCTTGACAAACAGGTCTAGCTATGTTACTACGTTATTCAAAAATACTTCACAGCTCTCCAATGTGCCAGAATAAAAGAGAAATTCATCAGCTGGAAATGAGGGCCTCAAGAATCTAGCTCATGATTATTTACATTTCTAGCATTTTTTTTTTCATTTTAATCCTCTTTACAAAGGTACCCTTAGCCAAACCATAAGCTTTTATATCTTCTAAATTCGATGGTCCACTAGCTAGCTGCTCCTTAAACTTTCATTCCATCTCTACTCCAGCTTCCCCTCAAAGAAAGACATTTTCTTTTTATTCATCACTTTCAGAATTTTCTTCTTTCAAGATTGAGTTCAGATGTCATCCTCTCTGTGAAACTTTACCTTATCTCACTCATAATCTCTCCCTCCTCAGATTACCTTGTGTTTACTAATCTGGCATACTTCACTTTAGTTGAGGTCTCCCTCCTCACCCCTCCCCCTCAAATGGTTTTTAACCTGATTTTTGTTGTCCTCAACTTTCTTCACCAACTTTTGTTCTTTCCAATCCTTGAGAATCCTGGCATTCTTCTGACAGGACTCTGTTGTATTTTAATACTCATTCTAGGGTTAAATCTGACCTTTAATAAGTCCTGGCTTAATGGCCCTGGAAAACTCCCTTAGCCTTCCAATGATCCAGGAAGTTCTCTGAGAGTTTCTGGTGCAGAGAAGGTCCTAGCCAGCCTCAGTAGAGGAGATTTCCCCGACTCTGAGCTCCTTACTCTGAAGACCACTTGGGACATTCTCATTTTAACTAGGTGAGCTGATTTGTTAAGCCATTATCAGTCATCAGGGAATTCACCGGTCTAGCCCCTATTCCTCTAATACCTGCTCACCCTTTCCCACTTTGTATACACCTTTTAAAATTATAGGTGAATCATGATGAGTTTCCTATATATCCACATTGTTCTCTCTAGCTAACTGTGTTGTTAAGCAAAATTGTCTCATTAGCATGGCTTTTGTTTCTTTTGAGTGGAAGTACTTCCAGCTGTTAAGTGCTAAGCCCCAGGCCCAGGGGTGGTGTGAAACCTGTGTGGGTGTGGATTGGTGACTTAGGAGGGGCCAGCTCGGGAACCAATGGTCTCTGGTCATTGAGGCGGCACTTGAGAACGCTGGAAGTTCGGCTGTGAGGAGGGGTGAGCCGGGAGACAACTTCAGCAGCAGC
>JAQQSZ010011971.1:0-12120 GCA_028646595.1 Phalanger gymnotis | reverse complement strand
GAAGGGAAGAGGGGAGAGAATTTGGAACTCAAGGTCTTAAAAAAAATAGATGTTCAAAAGTAAAAAAGTTTTTTTTTTCATGCAACTAGAAAATAAGATGCACAGGCAATGGGGCATAGTGATTTATCTTGCCCTACAAGAAAGTAAGGGAAAGGGGGATGGGAGGGGAATGGGGGGACGGAGGGGAGGGCAGACTGGGGAACAGGGCAACCAGAGTGTATGCCATCTTGGAGTGGGGGGGGGTGGAAATGGGGAGAAAATCTGTAATTCAAACTCATGTGAAAATCAATGCTGAAAACTAAACATATTAAAAATAAATTAAAAAAAAGAATCATAACTGAATGTGAATGGGATGAACTCACTTATAAAACATAAGTAGATTACAGAATAGATTAGAAACCAGAATCCAAAAATATGTTGTCTACAAGAGACATACTTGAGATGCACTCATAGAATTAAAATAAGGAGGTGGAGCAGAATCTCTTATGGTTCAGCTGAAGCAATCAGGATCTCAGATGAAGTAAAAACAAAAATAGACCTAATCAGAAGAGATAATCAAGGAAAGTATATTTGCTAAAAGGTATCACAGATGATGAAGTAACTTAAAAAACCAACAGCAAATTTCTCTGATAAAGGCATCATTGCTCAAATATATAAGGAAGTGATTAAAATTTATAAAAAATGAAAGCCATTCCCCAATTGATAAATGGTCAAAGGATATAAACAGGTACTTTTCAAGAGAAAAAAAATAAAGCTCTCAATAGTCACATGAAAAGGTGCTCTAAATCACAATTGCATAGAGAAACACAAATCAAAATAACTCTGAAATATCACTCACCCTTATCAGAAATGACAAATGATGGAGGTGATGGGGAAAAATATTTACACTAATGAACTGTTGATGGAGTTGTGAACTTGTACCAGAATTCTGGAGAATAATTTGGAACTATGCCCAAAGGGCTATAAAACTGTGCATATACCATTTGATACAAAATAAAACTACTAGGTCTATATCCCAAAGGATTTTTTTAAAGAAGGAAAAGGAAGAAAAATGTACAAAAATGTTTATAAAATCTTTCTGTGATGGAAAAGACTTGGAAATTTAGGAGATGCTCATCAGTTGGTAGAATGGCTGAATAAGCTTGGTATATGATTATGATGTGCTTTTAGAGACGACAAGACTTCCCAAAGGGATCATAAAAAAGAGAAAAGGACTCACATGTAGAAAAATATTTAAAGCAGCTCTTTTTGTGGTGGCAAAGAATTGGAAATTGAGGGGACACTCGTCAATTGGGGAATGCCTGAACAAGTTGTGCTTTATGAATGTAATGGAATAATATTGTGCTATATGAAATGATGAGGAAATTCCAGAAAAAATACTTCAAAAGACTTATATGAACTGATGCTGAGTGAGATGAGCAGAACCAAGAGAATATTATACACATTAACAGTAATGTTGTGTGATGACCAACTTTGATAGACTTAGCTCTTCTCAGTAATACAATAATCTGAGACAATTCCAAAAGACTCATGATGGAAAATGCTATCCACATCCAGAGAAAGAACTATGCAATCTGTATGCAGATTGAAGTATATGATTTTCTCTTTTTTGTTTTTTCCCTTTCTTGTCATTTTTCCCTTTTGTTCTGATTCTTCTTTCATAACATGACTAATGTGGAAATATGTTTAATATGATTGTACATGTATAGCCTATATCAGATTGCTTGTTGTCTTGGGGAGAAGGGAGGGGAGGGAGAGAGGGAGAAAAAATTTAGAACTTAAAATCTTGTAAAAGTGAATGTTGAAAACTACCTTTTCATGTAATTGGAAAAGGAAATAAAATGCCATTAAGTGGAGAGGGCGGGGGGGAATGACAAGAGGGACAAATTCAGGAGAAAAAAAATATGGAAAGACCTATATGAACTGATGCAAAATGATATGAGCAGAATGAGCAGATCAATGCACACAAGTAACAGCAACATTGAAACGATGATCAACTGTGAAAGACTTAGCTTACTCTGGTAAGACAATTCCGAAGGACTCTTGATGAAAAATTCAATCCAGAGACAGGACTGATGAACTGAGTGCAGTATTTTTTTTTAAATTTTCCTTATTTTTCTTGCTTTTTGTGATATGGCTAATATAGTAATGTCTTGTATGATTTCACTTGTATAATTGATATCAGATTGCTTGCCTTCTCAGTGAGTGGTGGAGGAGCTAGAGCAAGGGAGAGAATTTGGAATTCAAGATTTAAATAAAAGTTAAAATAATACTTTTTATAAAAGAAAATCATAGTGGCAAATAGGAATTCTGTAGTAGTCCTATAGTAGGCAACGAATGGTAATCCTGTATGGCATTAAATTAGACACTGTCGAGTAGGTTAACATTTTAATTTATAAGGTTGTCATTTTTACTGCTATCCTTATTTGCAAATGACATTAAAATGGACCTATTTACCAATGATAGATCTCTGATTTACAGAGGAAGAATTGTACAAGATACAAAAAGTAGAGAGGATGAAGGAGCAAAATGGCATGTGTTATATAGCCCTGTACTTCATAGCTCGGAAAGGAGTCATGTGCTTGCAGTGAAGTGGAGATCCTCCTCTTTCCCCTGGGGTCCCTGCAAAGAAAGGTCCCTTAAGAATAGGTAAGTACTGTCCTTTGTAGCTCTGTTTATCTGCTTCAGCTGGTAACTTATTAAAGAAACAGCTAAACCTCTATTTCTTGAAGAATTTTGCTAACACTATGTGGCTTTGAAGGTGACAATCATCTATAAACCTTTATTGTAACAACATTCCAGCTGCTTCAGTTCAACCTTGTGTAACAATCTTGTACATAAGATCAGGTTCTTTTTGCTAAGTACTTTTAACTTTTTCACATGAAGTAGAAATGCTGGTTAGTAGTATCCCTAATCCCTAAGAGTCTTTCTTTCTTTCTTTTTCCTTTTCTTTCTCTCTTTGTCTTCCTTCCTTCCTTCCTTCCTTCCTTCCTTCCTTCCTTTCTTTCTTTCTTTCTTTCTTTCTTTCTTTCTTTCTTTCTTTTTCTCCTCCTCCTTCTTCTGCTTCTTTCTTCTTCTTCTTCTTCTTCTTCTTCTTCTTCTTCTTCTTCTTCTTCTTCAGACATCAGTCATTTCATCATCGTTTAAGGAAGGAAAAGGTCATAAATAATTTTCCTCTTCTCCTTTCTCTCTTTCTATATTCTCTGCAACAGAGAATTTATAATCTTCCATAGGTTCAATTATTACTGTTCTAAAGATAACCTTCTTCTTTGGCTAGCTAATTGTGTAACCTTGAAGAGGTGGGGATAAGTTTATAGACCACACTAGTTAAGTGTTGACATTCGAATAACTACTAAAATTGTAATGATTTGGACACATGGGCATCACTAAGTCTTCCCAAAGAATTTGCTTTTCAATGTTCAGTGTAACATTGGCCTTCTTCCTCTTCTGACTCGGTCTTCTATTTTGCTTTCATGATCTTTGGGCAGAGGTTGTTTCAGTCTCTTTCAATCTCTCACCACAGTTTGGAAATGCCAAATTTACATTTTTCATAGCTTAATTATATATTAGCTTACAGAGGTTTTAAAAGTACCATCAACCCTATTAGAAATTAATATGGCTAAAATATCTTGGCATGGTAGACAGCATCTGAAGGAAGATGGGATTGTTGATGGCTTAGAGATGCATGTATACTTCTTATCTGATGCTACTGACAAATTACCATGCTTGATACTCATTCAAAATAGTTTCCACACAGGGAAAAATAAAACAAGTGGACAAAGGATGCCTGTTGTCCAGGCTACACTATGAAGTTGGATGTACAAAGTTTGGAGCTCATTCATCGGCGTATTATCTATTTTGGACAGATTGAAAACAGTGAGTCAGTCTTAGGAATGAAGAGCAGCATTAGGGTGGACTAGATTGCTTTTGGGGAACTGCCAAGTTTGATCAGCGAAATTTAGCTTTTCCCGAAAACCAGTATTCTTCCTTTGATGGATGGGTGAGCATCATGGTACAGTTTCTTCTGATGCTACTTTTACAGTCAGTCAGCAGACTAAAAGGGAAAAAAATGCTTTTGAGTCAGCTAATAACACATTTCTCTAGTGCTTCAAGGTTTGCACAATTTTCTTATGACAATTCTGTGAGATAGGGAGCAGAAACATTATTATCCATATTTTGCAGATATGGAGGCCTCAGTTCAGAGATATGTAGTGATGCCCCTAGATAAAAATTAAATAACAGAGCCTGGGCTTGCACTGAAGCCCATTTCTAGTGTTCTCAGTTCTAAATGTCACTGGACTTTCTGATGTCATGTTCTAAATGAATGAGATTGCACATCAATTGACTATTCCATCCATGTTTGATGCTCCTTTAATTGAATGTTTCTATAGTATTATTGAAGAAATAACTGTCTATAAATTTAAGCTTTTTATATGGAGGAGAAATTCTCTTACAACTTTTGTGATTTATCAATATTACAGAAAAACATTATATAATCTTGGTTTGACAAAGCAGTCTCAATTTGAACCAAAAAATAACAACTTTTTGACATCATTCATTCATTAAATTAGCAATTGTTGTTTATTATGTAAAAGTCATTCTGCTGCTAGGTGCTGCAACATGTATTGACTTGAATAATACAATTCCTGTCCTAAAGAAATATATAAGCTTAGTAGAGCAGATAAGAAAAGCACATAAAACAGTAATAATATAGACTCTGATAAATGGATAAAAGTTCATTAAGAAATATAATTTAGAAATATAAGATATTAATTAATAAAAATAATTAACAATTAATAAAACTAACATATTTATAAAGGTAATTAAGACATATAAGCCTTCAGAAGAAGAAGAGATTGTTTCTGGAGTCCAAGGAAATCTTGATAGAAGAGGTAATATTAAGTGGACCTTGGAGGATGAAGAGAATTTCAGAATTTGGTCATCTTCTGATGAAGTAAGGAAGGGCCACCACTTATATTTTTTTGTCATTGTTGAATTATTTCAGAGATATCCTACTCTTTCTGACCCCATTTGGGGATTCCTTGGCAAAGATACTGGAGGGTTTACAATTTCCTTCTTCAGCTCATTTTACAGATGAGGAACTGAGACAAATAGAGTGAAATGACTTGCCCAGGGCCACAGAGGTAGTAAGCATCTGAGACTGGATTTGAACTCAGATTTTCCTGACTCCAAGCCATCATGCCCACTCATATTTTATATTTACCCAAATAATAGTTTGCTGTTAGTTAATAAACCAGAATTGTTCATTTCTTCCTCTATAATTTTTAAAATTTGTTGTCATGATGATTGAGATTCAAGGTTCTCTATGATTAGACCATCACAGAAGCCATTAATAAAAACACAAGAAACACCAAGTGACTTCTAAATGCTGCTGACTTATTTGCGCTTTGAAAGCTATGTCTATTTTTACCAATTACTTTTTTATTGATCTTCTATTCTCATAATACTTCCAGTTCTGAAATGCAGATTTCATCAGGTAACTTCTGAAAGATCTCAATTCAATTCAATTCAACAAACCAAGAACCTATTCAATGTATAATGCTGTCCTAAGTGCTGAAGGAGAGGCCAGATTTAGATCTAGCACAGATCCTATCCTTATGCAGCATACAGTCTAGTAAGTTTCACTACATGCTATCTAGTCCACTAGAAAGAAAAAAAGGAACATTTTTTTGTCTCTTTCTCTCTCTCTCTCTCTTTCTCTCTCTCTCTCTCTCTATATATATGTATATATATATATGTATATGTATATATATGCATACATTGTTTTCCTCACCTGAAACAAGTTCCTCTGCAAATAGGAATTTCCTCACCTGCTAAAATTCACCCCTCCAAACCCCCACTTCTTTCTTGAATAATTTGGCCAAAGACATAGTGTTCCAACTTCATGATAAAATACGGATTTCCCATTAAAAGACAAATGCATTATTTCTGAATGTCGAATAAGGTAGTACTTTAAAAATAATTATAACTGGCTAAATTTAAGGTATTGGGAAATGCCCACCACAAGAATACTTTCTGAACCTGCAGGTTTATTTGGTTCTGAATTGGAAAATGTTCATTCACAATAAAGGCTTTAATATTTCTGTTCTGTTCTCACACTTTACCCCAACCATGCTGAGCTCAGGAATTGTGATTTCCTTCCTCTAGTGATCTACTTCTCTTATAGTATTGCCAGTTAAATGTGGCTTGGTGTTTCTGACACACTTTCAGTGATTGATCGTATAAGAAATATCAGCATTTTCTTAAACAGTTTTGCTTTTTACGTACCCTAACTTGGCCTTTGCAATTTCATTTTTTTCCTCCTCTAACAATTCTGGCATCTGGTCAGATCCTATTCCACTTTCCCAGTTAATACCCCGCAATACCCTGCCTTTCTGTTACCATTCTGGAGAAGTCAAGAGGACATGGGAACTCTAAGTGTCCATGACCCACAAAATCTTCCTTTGATAGCATGAATCTGCTTCATAGCTCAGCAGGCCATGAGTCATGGAAAGCTACCTTGGCAAGATTTTGAATTGCTCTTTCTTCTCTTCTTGTATCCTCTTTCTTGCCTAGACAAGTCTCCTATTGCTAAAAAAGATGGTGTTTGAGTTATGCCCTACCCTGCCTTAAATCCAAAGGGCATAAGTGAAATGTAATTCTGTAAAGTGTTGATTTGTAACTTTGCGGCTCTCCTGGCTTGTTTGTAACAAAGATACAAAATCTAGGTGGTACAATGAGTAAAGCACCTGCCCTAGAATCAGGAGCACCTGAGTTCTAAGCTGACCTCAGACATTTACAACCTCTGTGACCCTGGGTAAGTCAGTTAACCGTATTTGCCTCAGTTTCACATCTGTATAATGAGCTAAAGAAGTAAATGGCAAACCACTCTAGTATCTTTGCCGAGAAAACCCCAAAATCAGGTAATGGAGAGTTGTACATGACTGAAACAACTCAACAACAACGATATTGCTTGTAGGAGCTTTTGAGATTCCTGTGTGGTAAATGCTACATAATTGCAGAGAGTTATCCTTCGAGATCTTTGAATGTTTACTTTTGTGATCAGGAAATAACTATAAAGGCTTCCTATGCACCCAGCAAATTATCTGAAGTCTTACCGCTTCATGCTTTTCCCACTTTTCGTTTCAGAATGTCTTTGGACATTATAATTATTTCCTTCTAAAGGGGATGTTGTTCATATTTCTCGTGGTGGTTCTGGGACAAAGTTGTAGTCAACAAGATTGTCTTCGATACCTTTAACTCTCAGTGATGCTAATGGATGCAGCATTTTGTAAATCTTAAAACCCATGTAAATATTAGTTGTGTCAAATTTCAGCTTTTCGTTCTTTTCTAGACCTTGTGATTGCTTTTTCCTCCTTTGCACATCAGCTACTCAATATTCTCCTTTTCTCCCCCTATCAAGCCCTATTAAGAAAGAAGGAGCTAAGTATTTGTTTAGTGCTTACTATACATAAGGCACTGTGCTAAGATCTGGTGATAGAAAATCCAAGCGAAAAAGAAAGATGATCTCTGCACTAAGGGAGCTTACATTTGAATGGGGAAAGACAATACAGAAAAGGGAAATGAAAAGCAGAGTGGAGGATAGAGGGGATTATTCTGAGGTCCAGAAGCCGAGAAAGAATTGAGGGGAGAATACAGTTTGGCCTGGACCCTCCCTCAAAATGGAGGCTCTGGGAAAACTCAACAAGGCCAGAAAGGGGTAGCCCTTACAGAGGGATACTCCAAGTTGAGAAGGCTGTAGAATTAGTTGGATGTTCCAGGGCTAAGAGGCCCAAATGCTGAAGGAAGCTCCGGGATAAGAAAGTGTAGTTTAAAAGTCTGAGAGCCAGGAACAGGACCAGGATAGTAAAAAAGAATGAAACGTTTGCACCATAGTGATAATGACTGATCTCTATTTACAGAGCCACACAAAATTCCCTCCCCTTTCTAATGAATTTTTTTTTCTAAATTAAAGGCTGAAGTTAAAAGAATGAAGAAAGCTACTATAGTAAAATATTACATGCAAGACAGCAGCTGGGGAATTCCTAATAAGTATAGCAGGCAGAGCTTCTGATATCATATCCCTAAAACACTCTATTTTTGCCTTTGTTAGCTTTGCTATTTTTTTTTTGTGTAAGAGGGAACCTCAGTTATTTTAATTTGTATCTTTTAAATTATTAGTGATATGGAACATTTTTTCAAATACTTAATGATAGCCTGAGTTTCTTCTGCTGGCAACTGACTATCCATACTCTTTCAGCATTTAGCAATTGAGGAATGGCTCATTACAATTTTGAATAAGTGGAAATAGGACTTCAATACCATCTACCTCCTAGGGTTATTGTGAGGATCAAATGAGATAATGATTATAAAGCATTTAGCACAGTGCCTGGCACATACTAGGCTCTATAAATGTTAGCTATTATTGTTTATCAAAGAAACTTATTACAAAGATCTTTATAAGTACTTGGTTCTCTTTAATTACCTTGGTTTTGTTTGTGCAAAACTTTATAAAAAATTAATCAAAGTTATCCATTGTATAATTTGTTTGTGTTGTCCCCCTTTATGTCTAAGTCATATGTCCCCTTTGGAACTTATTTTGGTGTATGCTGTGAGGTGTTGCTCTCTACCCGTTTTCTTCCAGAATGTTCCCCAGTTTTCCCAGCAGTTTTTTTAGAATAATTAATTCTATTCAAGTCTCTAGGATATTTGAGGTTATGAAATGCTATGCTAATGTACTTATTTGATCCTATATATTGTATATCATTTCTATTCCAGCGATTGACTTCTATTTTTCTTAACCAGTACCAAATTATTTTGAAGATTATTACTGTGAAGTATCATTTCAGATCTGTTACTGCAAGAACTATTTCTTTCCCAATTTTCCCCCATTATTTCCCTTTAGATTCTTTAATTTTTTTCTTCCAGATGAATTTCATTATTGCTTTTTTTCTTGCACAAAAATAATCCCTTGTTAGTCCAAGTGTGCATAGCGCTGAATAAGTATGTTAATTTAGGTAGTAGTCATTTTTATTATATTGGCTCAGCTTATCCATGAAGAATATTTCTCCAATTATTTACCTCCATTATTTTTTTACATCTAGATCTTTTAGGACAAGGTATCATTTATCTCTACATCAAAGTATTTGTGATTCTTTAGAAGATTTGACAATAGAAATAACTCCCTCAATGACCTTGTTAGCTATATCTGGCAGGGTTTAAAATATGAAGAAGTATCCTTTCCAAAGAGTTCACTCATGTTTTGGTAGAAACTGCCAAATTTGAAGAGAGATACGCATGACTGGTAAGATACTCTTGGTGTAGATGAAATTTTGCTGATTGCATTAAGCCCTAAAACATTACAAAGCCTCTTAGAAGAGGATGTGTAATCATTCAATGGAATTTGGCCTATTCATCCACATAAGAAACACCAAGTGGATGAATAATGTCTATTACCTGGATTTCAGCATGCATCTAAAAGGATATACTATATTAGACACTCTGGTGTCTAATAGTTAGCTTATATGGGACAAACAGGGAGAGGGACAGGAAGGTGGATTCAGGGTTGAATAGGAGGGAGAGAACAGGCTAAGATTGTTTTGGGGAAATTGTAAAGCTTTTTTACTGACTCCATGTTTTCCATGAAAGGAAAGGCTAATATTTTCAATAAGATTTTCAACACTTTTACCAGTATTCCTACATGACAATAGGAATAACAACTCATGTTTATGCATCATTAAAATTCTATAAATTTCCAGTATCTCATTTGATGTTCACAATAACCCTCTGAGATAAGGGTTATTATTCTTAATTTTACAAATCAGGTCTTTGAGAGGTAAGTGATTTGCCCAGAGTGACAAAGCTTGCATTTGAAGCAGGTCTTCCTGATTCTATGTCAAGTATTCTATTCCCTAAGACCATCACCATATCTTTAATGTGAGAATATAATAAAATGCAGAAACATAAGAATTTACAATTTAATGGCTCAGGCCTTGACTTCATTAACCCTTATCTTCTTGTGTGATAAATGAGGCATTTCTAGCTACGTTTAGTTCTTAACTGGAGAGAAAACAAATGTCTTGACAGCAAGATGAGAGTCTAATCCAAATATCTAAATAATGCTCTTTGGAGCAATTTAAGTGGAATACCCAAAGTAAAATGCTGCACCGTTTGACATTTGAAAGTAGGAATTCTTACAATCATAATGCCTTTCCTTTGTAATTGTCTTCCTGCAATGTTTGTCATGTGGTTTCCTATAAGCAGAGGATATCAGAAGCTAACATTCTGAGCAGTTATACAAAGGAATCCTCTTGTGTAGAAAACATAAAAGACTCTCTTCCATTGTTTCCTCAGGTTGGAGTCTTACCCATTCAGTAACATTTCCCAACCTTTTTGCAACTGTTTTGGAGCTTATTACCTCCAAGAGTTGGATGAGATTTTCATTGTATACTGCTTTAGTGAATAGCAAAACATTCTCTTCAAGAAAATGACTTTCTCTCAAAGGATACTTGTGGAATTTTATTCCACATTGGCACCCAAATAGTTGACTTCCCATCAAGAAAAAAGGTTAATTTGCACATTAAATACAAAATCCCTGAAAAGCACAGTCACAATGTTACCTACATCTTCTTCAAAGTGTTTCCCAGATTCCAAATTCCTGATCCAGACACTACACTTTTAAATCATCTAATGTTGACACAAACTGATCCTATGCACTTTCAGGTCCTGACAATTACAAATTGTTTATATTATATCTGTAAAATGTTTCTATTCAATAGCATTGTCAGATTCCATTTATTACCATCTCATAGAACAGTCAGGCCTCATTCCCTCTTTTTCCTGTCCAATTGTCCACTCATAGGGGAGAGTGTGACACTGCAAATTAGCTAACATCTGTAGTATGTTTAATCTGAAACTTTCAATTTCAGGTATTCTTTGCAGATCACTTAAGCTCACATTTTCAAAAGAAATCTCCGCATCCCCAAAAGCAATTGCTTCAACCTCAAGACACATGAAAAGTCTACAAGTGACCTGCCTTGACAGAGGATCTTTTAAGTACTTCCCAATCCAATAGTCAAGAGGTATATACAGAAGTTCATCTTGGTACTTATCACACTTAAAAGTTTAAAAATGTACTTATTGTGACCATTTCTAGAGTTTAAGGGATGGACGCTAAGGCATTTTTTTCTTTCTCTTATAATCTGTAGCTAAACCAAGGTTAACTCCTTTAAATCATGAAAAAATATAGCAAAATAGCTTGTCTTTTTAGAACTCTATAAAGTAGATTAAGTCTTTGGACTGAGCAAAATATCTTATTATATGAGTGCATATACTTTTGTGATTTCCCATCATATGCAGAAAAGTTGACAAGAATTCATTAAGAGCTTATTAGACATTGTGCTAAGCACTAGGGAATATAGATACAAGCAAAATGAAAGCTAACCCCTTCCCATCAATGGGCTTACATTCCAATGAGGGAAGATAACAGATAAAAGGAAGAAGAAAAGTGAGGGACGTGGGAGGAGAAGGTACTCATTCAGAGACATGCAAGAGAAACAAGTCGGTATCATAGCCAAGAGAGTAATGAAGGAGTGACTATGGTGGATCTGGACACTTTTCTTTAAAATAGAGGATCCAGGAAGAAGAGACCAATCACAGAAAAGGGCTGCAAGGGTGGAGTGATGTTGCAGGGTGAGAAGGCTGCTGGATAATGGTAGAGAAAGAAGTTCAGAAAATCAGGAGCAGAGGTAAATAAAGGATCAAATATGGTTGGACTAGATACTAATTATAGATGTACAACTGGCTGGGGCCTTAAAGATCATCTCCTTTAAACACCTTACTTTACATATAGGGAAACTGAGGCCAAGAGAGCTGAATTGAATTTCCTGAGGACATTCTCAGAATCAGAGATTCTTAATAAGAAACCATCATATCAGGGCTCTGTCAATATTTTTGTCAACCAACTCTTTACAGCACCTAATTTAAAGGGCAATAGTGGTTTGAGTTTTTTAAAATTGTTATTTGGGGCTTTAAGTGGTGCACTGACTTGAAAAGTATGAACTCATTTGATTTCCATAGGCTTATCTGAAATTATAGTATTTAATTCAAAAAAATTATCAC
>JAQQSZ010011970.1:0-12121 GCA_028646595.1 Phalanger gymnotis | reverse complement strand
TGTTGTAGGCTCTTTGACTTTGTTGACTTCTTCTGGCTGCATGTTTTGGTCTTCTTTGTCACCAAAGAAAGATTCCAAAGTCTGAGACTGAATCTGGGTGTGTTTTTGCTGCCTGGCCATGTTCCCAGTCAACTATTTGGTTCAGTCTACGTGTTTTACAGATGAGGAAACAGGCCAACAGAGGTTAAGAGACCTGCTTAAGGACAGCTAACTGGCTCAGTGGATAGAATGCTTAGCCTGGAGTTAGGAAGACCTGAGTTCAAATTTGGCCTCAGACACTAGCTGTGTGGCCCTGGGCAAATCACTTAACTTCAGTTTCCCTTAATCCACTGGAGAAGGGAATGGTAAACTGCACCAGTGTCTTTGCTTAGAAAACGTCATGGACAGTATGGTCTCCAGGGTCAGGAAGAGTCAGATACAACCAAACAAGAAGAAGGTTGTAGTTAAGGTAGGTAAGTAAGGATCAGACACAGGATTTTTAGCCTTCTGACACCAGAGATGGTGTAAAAGGAATTGGGGTGTATGGGGTGCTCAGGGAGGATGAGCACCTCTAGTGTGAAGGCTTGCTGAGTGCTTTTCAGGACTGTTCATCCACCTTTTGGTGTCCACTTTTTGCCCTACTCTCACCTGTGGCTCCAAGAAGCAGTAGCATGCAAAGCAGCCACACTCCAGTAAAACCCTCTAGTCAGACAGGCTAAACCAGGTTGAGGGTAACTGCTAGGCCTCAAACCTATTGGTGAGTTAGGGAGCTGTCTACCCCAAGGATGTGAAGACCCTGCCCCTACTCCTGGTGGAATGGGTTGATGGATGAGAAAAATTTTTTTGCAAAGGGCCATGGAGGCGCTGAAGCAGTTAGAGCTTGGTCAGACATCAAAGGCACCAGGTCAGTCATTGCATTCTGGCTATCACCGGTTGTCCTGACTGTTGTCTTGCTGCTGGACTTCCATGACTCTGGAAGATAAAGTGAAGTTGATAACTGTACAACTCTGCCTCAATTAAATCCAGTTCACATACAAGTTAAGACACCTCTCTTCGATGTCACTGGTCCTCTTTGAAAACATAGGATAGCAAAGAAATAATTCAGTTCACCTTAGAGTTCAAGTTCCCAGGTTACCTAGAGTGAGGGATGCTAAACACACAGAACCCATCCTACCCTCAAGAACTTAACCTCCCTCTCTGTGTCCTCAATTTATTCATCTGCAAAATGTGGGTAAACTATATATTCCATACCGGATTATCCCTTGGTGGATTTCCCCATCTTTGAGTTCTTACTCCTTCAGTTCATTTGTTCCTAGCATGGTAATGTGTGGGATGAAAAACCCTCGCAAATTCAAAAAAGTTAATTTTTAATAAGGAGCCATCTCAGAGTGGGAACAGAAACAAAATTTTATTCAATTCTTGCAAGAATAGGGCATCCTCTGCCAGAACAGATCTAGCAAGGGAGGCCAAGTACAAGGGGCAAAGCTCCAATAATTATACCTAATGCAAGAGAATTCCTACCCACCTCCAACCCTTCTCACCATTGGCTGGAGGCGGATTTACAATCTGAGCACCAAAAAACTAGACAAAGAACAGGGAAATCAAGGAACAGAAACTCCAATTCCCATTCCTTTAGTTAATGATTACAACTGAGGCGACATCTATAAATCTGAAGGAGAATAGGATAAGGGGAGGGAGAGACCCTCTCCATTCTTCTACAGTACTTTTACAGTAAAGGAAAGCAGGTCACAGTGACCCTATTCTTAAACCAGAACCAGAAGAAAGAACAAAAAGTCTCAGGGCAAACTTTCCCAAAGGCTGAGCAATCAGACTTTCACAGCCTCAGCAGAATTTTCCACTTCCCTATTTCTTGATTTTTAAACATTTCTAAGTATAGATATGAATAGATATAGATATATATTTATACATATATATTTCCTGCGAAGTCTTCACGTTTTATTTTCTCACTACCTCACACAGTAAAAAAATAAATAAATAAATAAACTCATCTGCTTTGTGACATGTGTGAGGCAATTGGCTCCTCTTGGCACCTTTTTGTAGAGTCTTGAGTCTTGACAATCATTTTAGATAGGCTTTGTGGGGAGAAAGTCTACCTCTTGAGCATCTAGTTTCTAGACTGAATGTGAGCAAAAGGGAAGAGGTGAAAAATCAGATCTCTCTCCTTTACTCCACTCCCCAGCAGTGAAGGTTGAAGGTTTGGGGAAGGGGGTTGGAAGTGGGGGGCGGATGCTAAGAACTCCATGAAACTCCATGAAACTTTGTCTGATGCCATTCCTCCTCCTTTTTCTCCTCCTCTTCCCCCGGAGCGGCTTCTAACTCCCAAGATAGTGGTGAATGACCTCTTAGATTTCTCACGACACTTTTTCTGGCCCTCTCCCTTGCCAGAGCTCCCTCATTAATTAATCAATTGGCAAGCATTTATTAAACCTAATGATATGCCAGGCATTATGTTAAGCAGGGCACAGTCTTTGTCCTACCTCTCCAGTTTTCCAACATTTATTTTACTCCTCTCCAAATGTCTGTGATCCAGTGAACCTGGTCTCCTTGCTGTTCCTACAAAAAGATACTCCATCACCTTACTGGAATATTTTAACTTGCTGTCCCTCCATGCCTAGAATTCTCTCCTTTCTCATTTCTGTCTCCTGACTTCTCTGGTTTCCTTCTAAGTCAGCCAAAATCCCATCTGCAAGAAGCCTTTCCCATCCCTTTAATGCTAGTGTTTTTCTTCTGAGATTATCTCCAATTTAAGATGTGTGTATGGATATACATACATTCTATATTTCTATGTATACATATTTATTTATATGTGTATATGGGCATATATGCACACTATATATACACAGTATACATGATGTTATATGCATTAAGTATATATGTATATATATTAATTATATAATTTGTACACGACTGGTTGAATACTATCTTCATCGCTGGATTGTAAATTCCTTGTAAATTGTCTTTTTGTCCTTCTTCATATCCCTAGCAATTAACACAGTGCTTGGAACATAGTAGGAGTCTAATAAATACTTTGTTGACTTCCTCGAGGAGTTTACATTCTAATAACACTCTCCCTTGTACCACAGGGTTTTGTTTTGTTTTTTAAAACCGTCTCTGCGGTGAGATTGTAAACTTCTTGAAAGCATAATCTGTACATCTCATTCGGAGCCCAGGACAGAACATTGCACGTACTGAGTAGTAGAGAGATATGTGTTGCAGCGAATCGCATTGAAACTCAAGAAGGTGATTCGTAAGATCACTGCACATTCTAGGGCAAACAGACAAGATTCTACGACATAGTTTTGTGTTTAATTTGTAAGCTGCAGTTGTTGATTTCCAACGGCAAGTTGGACGCTGCAATTCAAATTTCGCATTTCTCCAGTGCAGTCTGTAGAATACTTCTACACAGCCAAGGGTAGAAATCAAATCAGCTCATTCCCCTCCAGGCTTGCGTGAGTCCTGCAGGGAACCGAGGTGGTCAGAGGGTGGAGCGAGAGCTAAAGACTTTGCACCGAGCGCCCATGTCAGTGTATCCCCGGGAAGGGAAAGCCAGGAAAGCACCAGGGAGGGAGGAGAGAGTCAAATGGAGCCCGCCCGGAGAGCTCCAGCTCTGCTGCAGGGCGGGAGCAGTAGAAGGAGGAGGAGAAGGAGGAGGAGGAAGAGGAGGAGGAGGCGGTGTTTCCGGGAGCTGCGCAGGCGTTCCTCGCACCTTGTTGATTAGTCAGTGCTGGGAGCGCTGCTATGGCGTTTCTCAGACCAGCGGCTCCTCCTCACACACTAGAAGCAGAGGGAAGGAGGAGAAAGAGGAGAAGGAGGATAGCAGCGGGCAGCCGCCGCAGCTGCAATCGGGGGGCTGGAGGAGGAGGAGCAGCAGCTGCTGCAGCAGCAAAACTATCAGCACCGTCAGCCCCAGCAGCAGCAGCAGCAGCAGCAGCAGGCACCGCCGCCACGGTTTCTCCTTAGTCCTTCTCTGTAAGGCAACCCGGGGCGTCTCAGCCATGTCCCGCAGCTGCAGCTTCAACAGCAGCAGAAGCAGCCGCAGCAGCAACAGCAGCAGCAGCGGCTGAACCAGGAGGAAAGCTCTTTCCCCCCTAATCCCCCCGCCCCAGCCCTGCTGTGCCCAGCAATCTGGGAGACCTGTCTGTCCTCCCGCTCCAGCCCCCCACCCCCACCGCACCCCACCCCCAGGAGCCCGAGGAGGCAGACGAGAAGGAGGTGGTGGTAGTGGACTGGAAAGGGAGGGGGCTGTGTGTGAAGAAGGAGGCTAGGAAGATGGACCCGGTCCCCTCGCAGAGCTACAGTCTAAAGGATGTGAAGTGGAGTTCGGGGGCCGTTCCGCTGGACTTGCTGGTCAGCACTTATCGGCTGCCCCAGATCGCCAGGCTGGACAGTGGTGAGTGAAGCCCCGGGGCCGGACCGCGGCTGTCCCCGGCCCAGCCTCGGCTGCTGGCGCCCGGCATCCCCTCCCCAGCTGCAGTGAATTGGGGGGCGGGAGAGAGAGTGGGGAGTTGTTGCAAACCGCAGTCTACGTGTGTGTGTGTACGTATCTCTCTGTGTGTGAGTGTATGTCTGTGTAGTTGAGGGTGGGACGGACTGGCCGGAGAGCAAAAGGGCGTTCAGACAGCCCGCACTGTAGTTTAGAGGGGAGCGACACTAGCTAGTGCCCCGAACTTGGAGTCGCCCGTGCTGGAAGTCATAGAGTTTTCAGGGACGCTTTAAAAACGGACCCCGCCCCCCCCAAACAAAACAAAACAAAACTGGTTCATCCTTAGAGGGCAGATGGTCATCTTGAAAGCAAATTGTCCCTCCCCATATGTCTGCCTCAGTTACTGAACTTGAGAAAACCCAAAGAGGTGCACATCTCAAGCAACTTTCTAAAAGAAGTAATTTGCCAGTTGCAAGGCAAGCATGCAGCCTTGGGTGACATCTTTATTTGCGGTCAGCTTTTGGCTGGACTCAGCAGTAGGTTTAGGTGGAAAGGCTTCTGAGTGACCAATGAAATGAATCGAGTATCCGGCATCCCTTTTAAAACATTTTATTATTATTCGACTACATTCTTCACCTGAATTGAAAGTACTTTGGGACCGAGTGTAGAAAACATTAAATGCAGTTAATTACTAGCTCTGATCATTTCCAGCATAGGGGAGAAAAATAAAAATAAAAACTTAAACCACAAAAATTATATATGTATTGAACTTGAGCTCCCAACTAGTAACTCCAGGTCCTTCTTTAAAACGAGTCTTGTTTGTTCTGCCTTTGTAACTTCTGCAAACAAGTACCAATTCACACCTTCCAGCAATGTTTTTCCTTTTAAGAGCTGCAGTGAATTAGAACGTGTAAATTCAGACGATCTTTTTGGTCCCTGTGTGTAATGTATTTTCAGAGAAGCTGGACTGAATTTGAGAGGTTTATGCCATTGCAGACTGCAGAGTCCCGCTGCTCTTGTTCTGAGGCTACCTGAGACACCTGGGGTCCAGGCTGCCAGGGTAATATTCTGGTCTCTACATCAAGGCCATGTCAAAAGGAAAACCAAACAAAGCTATTTCATTTCAAGTCCGAGGGGCTTGGGTTGCTCCTCTTTGTTTTCAGGAGCAATAGGCATACAAAACTGTGTGTAACATGAGATTTATAAATCACCAAAGGAATTTTTATTCTCAGTGTTCTTATCTCTGCCTCAGAACTTGAGGTCAGCATGTGGGGCACAATTTAAAAAGCAGGAAAGTTTCTAGGAGCTGGGGAAAATCTTGGAACAGCACTCTTATTTGAGGACCATTAGACTCGAAAGGCTGTGTAAATAATATTGGACTTTTTTTCTTAATAGTTTTTGGCTTAACTGGGAAGGAGCTTAGTTACAGACATGATTGCAAGCACTGCAGGTGCTTTGGTGAAACATTTCTCTCCAGAGTTGGTGGGGAAAGACTAGAGCACCAATATACTACAGAAAATAATCCAATTCGATTCTCCTTTGTATACAGAAATAGGGTGCTTTGCAACCCCCCCACCCCATTTCTTGCTGTTGAGGAGTTCTTATGAACTGATTTCTCTTTAAAAGGCAAAGGGCATTGAATTAGCTGGAGCAAAGTTCCCACAAAGACTTCAAGGTGGAATTAAATAAATTTACAATTAGAAATCAGTCTGTGACCTGCCTCACGTACCACTTTTCTTTCCTTACCTGCCACTATAGATCTGAATCAGAAATGCATTCCTTTATCCTTTGTTTTGCAGCAGTAAAGTATTGAATTTTTTTAGTTATGGATTTTTTAAAACATTCTTTTCTTTGCAATCACCCATCATTTTTCACTTGCACATCCTAGTCTTTGGAGGGCAGTATTTGTGGATATCTGCTGTTATAATCATACCACTTGAAGCATATGAATTTGCCCTTGCCATGGCATTTAGGAAGATGCAAAGTTTGTTTATTCATGGAATTGCTCCTTGGTTACAGAGATAGTACTGAATCATTTACTAATTAGGTTTCCCAATTTACTACCTCCCTTCTCCACCCAAATTTTCTTGCCCTCAAGCTTTACTGTGGGTAGTTGGTATGTTTCCCTCCATGAAGTTTAGGCCATTGTGATACTTAAGTAACCAATATGGGATAGAACTTTAGATGAGTCAGTCCGTCTCAGTTCCAGCACTAGTTTTTTTAGTTAGTCAGCAAGCATTTATTATGCACCTACTATGTTGTAGACCTGGAGAGAGAAATGGCAAACCACTGCCAAGAAAATCCCAAATGGCATCATGAAGAGCTGGATGCTACTGCAAAGCGACCAAACATGTTCCAGACACTGTGGTAGGCACTGAATAAATTTTTAGGCATCTGTCACAGCAATGTTGAGCATCTATCCATCAACTTAAGCAAACCTTTTTTAAGTTCCTCTTTTTCTCCAAACAGGCACTTATGGAGATGCAAAATTAGAGAAGATGTGATCATTGCCCTCATGGAGGACATAGTCTAGGGGGATAAAAACACATTACTGATGGCTATAATAATGCCACAGTCCCCATCCGTCATTATGCAGAAATAATGTAACCTCACGTTCCTGTGTGTGTGTTTAATAATTTCTAGCTTGTGCATGTGTATAGTATGTCTCCTCATCAGTTATAGTTAACTTTCCTAATCATATTTTTGTTTTGTTTTTTTAAAGAAGGGGAGAAGAGGTTGAGAAATGTGTCTCTGTTTGGCTCATCACTAGTGGTCTTACCATGTTAGTGTCAAGGACTTAAACTACAAGTAGTAATTTGAAGAGAGTTGGATACCGTACCACTCCTGATCTTGGGCAAAAGGCATGTTAATCTTCACCTACTGTTTTAAATGGCAACATCATATCTGTCCAACCTAGCTCGTGGTCCTTGAAATCAGGAGAGTCTAGTTTTTTGTTAAAAAAAAATGTGCATACATTGAAATGCTTGCCACATAATTTCTTAGACTACTGTCTGTCTTCAAAAATTGTTGGGGAGTAGGGTGGGAGAGCTTGAGCAAGTTGCAGAAAGGATGAGTTGGCATTTTCTTGCTAGCATTTCTACATTGCGTGTACTGTATGGGTGCTACTTTCGAAGTTGTGGGCATGTCTGGATAAGAAAATTATGAAGGTATATAGAACATCCACTCGCACTGCTTTACCATTTTTTTTTAAACAAGGAGCAGAGTCCAAATGTCTATTGTCTAGACATCGCTAGGTGGTTGGGTGGACAACCTTTAGAACTCATCCATCACTACCTAAATCTTGGACAGATAATGGAGATAGATGGTGAGCTGGACCCAGAATGAAATAGGAAAGTGGGTTGGATTGCTTGCAGACATATTCTTGGTACTTTTTAATGAGCTTTAACTTCTTCCTGAACAATGGCCCATCTCTTTGACCTTCTTAACTTTCTTCCAATCATGCTATACAGCTGTATATTTCTGAGGAAGCAAAATTGCAGGTTAAATCCAAAAGGCAGAGTCCTGCAGGAGAAGCAGCATAACGAATTTTGTGAGGGAGATAAATGACCTGAAAAGAAGGAGGGCTGATCGGATGGTGAACCAAAGGAAGGTCCACATATGATAGCCCTGCAGGTCAAGGTACCTAGAGCAAGGGTTCCTAACATGGAATCTGTGAACTTGCTTTAAATTTTTTTATTCATTCATTCATTTATTTTTTAAATTTATTTAAAAAAATTTTTTTGATAATTGTTTTTTAATAAAATTGGTTTCTGTTGTAATCCTATTTATTTTATATATTTAGAAACATTCTGAGGAGTCCATGGAAGGAAGGGCATAAATATTTATGTAGCATCTACTATGTTCCAGGTTCTGTGCTAAGCACTTTTATGAATATTGTTTCGTTGAACCTCACAACAACTCTTCAAGTTAAGTGCTACTATTTAGATTTTACCATTGAGGCAACTGAGCCAGACAGAGGTTAAGTGACTTATCGAGGGTCACACAACCGTTAAGTATCTGAGGTTAGATTCTCTGTGGGTTTATTTTAGGCCTTCTATTTTTTCTTTTATTTGATTATATTTACTCCTGTGGTTTTAGTTATTACCTCTATCTCTATTCAGAGGTTTCTCCAACCTATTTTTCTCTTGCTGTTCAGTTGTTGTTTCAGTTGTGTCTGACTCTGTGACCCCATTTGGGATTTTCTTGGCAAAGATATGGGAGTGGTTTGCCATTTCCTTCCCCAGCTCATTTTACAGATAAGGAAACTGAGGCAAACAGCGCTAAGTGACTTGCTCAGTGTCACACAGCTACTAAGTGTCTGAGGCCAGATTTGAACTCATTAAAATGGGTCTTCCTGACTCCAAACTTCTTTTCTCTTTCCCAAAATATCCTTAGAGCTGTCTCTGCATTTCTAATTGCTTGCTGGACATTGCCCCTTGGATACCCTATTAGCACCATAGAATTAAGACTTCCTGTACTGAACTCACCATCTTTCTCTTAAAATCTACCCTTAAATGATTCTCTAACTTCTCACTTTATGTTAATGGGTCTCCCATTCTGCCATTCGTGCAGACCCATGACTCGGGAGTCTTTTTTTTTTTCCCTCTCTCTGTAGCTCCATACTGTCAGTCAATTGCAAAATCCTTCTTCAGTCTCCGTCTAGCCCTCCTTTTCCTTTTCTTCTGGGTGTTCTAGTCAGACCATTGTGTTTTTTTACCTAGTCTCTTTTAATAGATTCCTAACTGGTCGCCCTATTTCTAGTGCATCATCACTTTAACCCAGCCTATTCATTGTTACTTTAATAATCTTATAACACTCCTCAGAACCTTTTCAGTACCTCCCTATGGCCTACTGAATAATATATAAATTCCTTATTGGGCATAGAAGGCCTTCCACAATCTACCTTCAGCCTGGCCTGTCAGCCTTATTTTATTAGACATTATCTGCCACACAATTCCACAGCCTCTTTGTTGGAAGGAGCCAGAGAAGCTGGTTGCCTAGGGCAGGCTGCACCCGAACAAGGAACACCTGCAAAATTCTGAACAAGTAGTCATCTAGCCTTTCCTTGAACACACATCTGCTGAATTAGCTTATTTTCCTTTTTGGTCACTCAGTCAGGAGGGTTTTCCTTCGCATCAGCCCCATTGCTTCTGGTTCCGCCCTCTGAGGCCAGGCAAAACTAACCCAATCCTATTTCCACCCAATCTACATTGCAACCAAACTGGATTGCTCGTCTTTCTCTGTGCTTTGCTATCATTTCCCTGATGTCATGGTCTTCGAGAACGAAGGACAGACAGAACAAACACAACACCACCACCACCATCTCCCATACTTAGAACCGATTTACCACCTCCATCCCACTTCCCCACATCCCTTCCTTCAAGGCCTTTTGCAACTTCATGAAGCTTTCATTGAAGTGAGTGTCCTCACTCTTCAGATTTTGGAACAGCATTTTTTGATCCTTCTTTTGTACTTCTGTCTTGTTCTTTGTGTCACAGTTATTTATCTCCTTGTTTCCCATCTACTCCATTAATTTATAGGTTCCCTGAAAGCAGCCCAAGCTGTGTCTATCAGTGCATTCTCAGGATCTAAGATCTTGCATACGATTAGCATATAATAAATAGTTGTTTAATTGGAAAGAGTGACTGTATTTGGAATCTTTTATACTACCTCTGTGACTTTGAGCAAGGTCACTTAACTCCTTTTGCTTCAATTTCCTGAGTTGTAAACTAAGGAAGGTGGACCAAAGGATTTCTAATATCCCACAATCTTATGGACTAATTCTGTATCATAACGAAAGCCATAGATAAAGGTTCAGGACAAGAAGAAGAAAAGGGAGTTTAAGTTTAACCCTGCCCCCCGCTCCCTATTTTACATATGTTTCCCTAAAAATTGAGTAGGTAAAGAATTTGCAATTTTTTATTTCTTGAGGGCACCCCCCCCCAACCCCTCACCTTATCATGAAAGGCTCATTTTTGTGCAGTTCGAGCTGTGCAGAAAGCTTAGTTTAAAGCAGAGGTGTCAAATATGTGGCCCTGCCTAGAGTATGCCTGAGCATAGACAGTTCTTGCTTTCCATAAATTTGGATTATGCATATTTGACGTTATTTAATTCTGAAAGGAATCTTCATTCCAAAATCACACCCGTGTTAACTCTGCCGTACAGCACTGTATGTGCTCTCCCTCTGCTTGGCCCCTCAGCTCTGTGTTCCATGGCTTCCCACACCCTCCCCACCAAAAAAGATTCCCCTTGAACCTGTTAAGATTTAGGCAATATTTAAAAAAAAACCCTCCGAGTAAAAGCAGAAGACTGGATTGCATCCTGCTGCTGCTGGCTTTGGGGGCTTGGCTTGAGAATAGATGAGACCATTGCTTATCTCCAACGGCTGGTGGGTTGGGCTCCCTGTCTGCACACCCTGGGGTACCCACCTCTCTTATCCCAGCTCCGGCATGTAGCTGTTCTCTCCTGTCTAGGCCCTGGTGTGGCTGGCCTGGTCCCCAGGCGTTCCAACTCCTGCTCTCTCTTCCCTGTCCCTGGCCACTACTTCTCCCTGAACTTGTGTCTCCCTGCCTCCCTCCCCCCTATCCATGGACAAATTCTCATTAAGTAAAAATTTGCTTTATGTAGAGGTCTGAGTTAACTTAATGTAAAGCAAGAATTGTCTGTATTTCATGAATCAGATTATTTAACAAAATACTTAACAGAGAAATAAATAACAAAATGAATAAAAACACCACAAGACATAGATAGCATTACGTTTTAGAACTAAGTCAGTATGCAGTCTGCTGAGATCCGTATGTGTGGATTAGTGGTTTCTTTTGTATTTGAGTTTAACATTACTGGTCTAGAGCAGCTGATGAAAGATGAATGATGCCATTTGCTCTAAATGGAAGCAAGAACATATATTGGTAACAATGGAAGCTATCCTCATCAGTAGGGGATATTTCTCCTTTGGTTGCATCTATAAGAACATCAGTAATATCCTTTTTCCCCCCATTCCTCTTGATAGTTACCTGCCAGTAGCTGAGGGGGAAGGAAAGAGTTCTCGAGTTAGTTTCAGTAATTCCTTTCTTTTATATTGTTTTGATTAAAGTTTGACAGGCGACCTTTCCTAAACTGATCTGGCCTCAGAATGCTTTGGGACTTCAAATGTAATAATGGAACCCAGAGGACACTGCTAGTCTGAGGGTACAGAATATCCTTGAACTGTTCAAAGGGGAATGGACTGCCATGGGAAACAGTAAGTTCCCTCTCTGAGGTATGGTGTCCAAAAGGAGGAAGGTGGTGATCCTGTTGAACTCTGTCCTGGTCAGACTCCATCTGTAGGAACTGATTACTTCTGGGTACCATATTTCTAGAAGGACATGGATGAGTAGGAAGTTATCCAAAGAAAGACAGGACTATGCCACTTGAATATCTGTCAGCTAAGGATGGTTTGCCTAGAAAAGAGAAGAATGAGAGGGTGGCACATGATAATGACTTTCAGATATTGGAAGCTCTATCTTACGGAATTAGATTGTTCTAATAGCAGTGGGTACAAATAGCTGGTGGCAGATTTTGAGGGAAAACCTCCTCTATGAGCTATCCCAAAGTGCAATGGTTTTCTAGATTAAATAGTGGCTTTCTTCTCATAGAGATCTTCAAGCGCAGGCTGGATGACCATTTTTGAGAGATTTTGAGAAGTGATTCTTATTTAGA
>JAQQSZ010011969.1:0-12121 GCA_028646595.1 Phalanger gymnotis | reverse complement strand
GATTCTTTCAATTTCTATTTTACCTTCTGGTTCTACAATATCAGGGCAATTTTCCTTGATAATTTCTTGGAAGATGATATCTAGGCTCTTTTTTTGATCATGGCTTTTAGGTAGTCCAATAATATTTAAATTTGTCTCTCCTGCCTCTATTTTCCAGGTCAGTGGTTTTTCCCATGAGATATTTCACATTGTCTTCCACTTTTTCATTCCTTTGGTTCTGTTTTATAATATCTTGATTTCTCATAAGGTCCCAGCTTCCACTTTCTCCAATCTAATTTTTTAAGGTAGTATTTTCTTCAGTGGTCTTTTGGACTTCCTTTTCCATTTGGCTAATTCTGCCTTTCAAGGCATTCTTCTCCTCATTGGCTTTCTGGAGCTCCTTTGTCATTTGAGTTAGTCTTTTTTTTTAAGGTGTTATTTTCTTCAGTATTTTTGGGGTCTCCTTTAGCAAGTCATTGACTTGTTTTTCATGGTTTCCTCACATCTCTCTCATTTCTCTTCCTAATTTTTATCTACTACTCTTATTTGCTTTTCCAAATTCTTTTTTGAGCTCTTCCATGGCCTGAGACCAATTCATATTTTTCTTAGAGGCTTTTGATGTAGGCTCTTTAACTTTGTTGACTTCTTCTGGCTGTATGTTTTGGTATTCTTTGTCACCAAAAAAGATTCCAAAGTCTGAGTCTGAATCTGAATTCATTTTCGCTGCCTGGTCATGTTCCCAGTCAACTACTTCACCCTTGAGCTTTTTGTTGAGGTATGACTGCATGTAGAGTAGAGAGTACTTTGTCCCAGGCTTGAGAGACTGAGCCGCTCTTTTCAAAATTACTTCTACACAGCATGCTCTGCCACACCAGCCCTCCTTCTCCCCCAAGAACTGCCAACCAGGATTGCAGCCCAGATCCAGGAAGGCTCTGCAATCCTGGTCTAATCCGCTCCTTAGTTATTCCTACCAAGTGGGCCTGGGGCAGGAAGCAACTGCAGCTATAGCTCTGGAAACAACCTCACAACTGCACCACCTCTGCCACCCCCAGTGCAGTGGCTGACTGCAAACTCTTTTTACTCTGTTCCCCACAGCTTTTCCCCACTAACCTTCTCTATTGTCTTTGGCATTTGGGCGTTGAGAAGTCTGGTAACTGCCACAGCTCACTGATTCAGGGCACTATGCCTGTTCTGCCTGGCTCCTGGTATGGTTGGTCCTAGCGTGGCCCATGCTGAGCTCTGATTGGCTCTGCTCCCAGTTCCATTCAATAAACCCTTCCCAGTGACCATCTAGGCTGTCCTGGGCTGGAGTCCTGCTTCCCTTTGCTATTTTATGGGTTCTGTAGCTTTAGAATTTGTTCAGAGCCATTTTTATAGGTGTTTGGAGGGACCGGGGGAGGGGGAGGGAACTTAAGCAAGTCTCTGCTTTCCAGCCACCATCTTGGCTCTCCCCCCACCCTTGTTCTATTTCTTTTTCTAAGATAGGGTTATTACATATAATATTTCCTCTTCTGTCAATCTGGATAATTCATATTTTTGTAAATCTTCATCTATTTCACTGAGATTGTTAGACTTATTGGCATATAATTGGGTAAAATAGTTCCCAATGATTGCTTTAATTTTATCTGTATTGCTTGTGAATTCATTCTTTTCATTTTTTTATACTGGTAATTTGGTTTTCTTCCTTATTTTTAATCCTATTGACTAATGGTTTATCTATTTTATTGTTTTCTTTTTTCATAAAATCAGCTCCTAGTTTAATTGTGAGGTACAATGATTTTCTGACTTTCAATTTTATTAATCCCTCCTTTGATTTCCAGGATTTCCAATCCGGTATTTGTTGATTTTTAGTTTTTTTTTAATTGTATATCCAATTCATTGATCTGTTCTTTCTCTATTTTATTGATGTAAATATTTAGACATGTAAATTTTCCCCACGTACTGCTTTGGCTGTATCCTATACATTTCAGTACATTATCTCATTGTTGTCATTCTCTTTAATGAAATTGTTGGTAGTTTCTATGATTTGTTCTTTGACTCAAATACTTAACAGATTCATTTATGAAATAGTTAGGTTGAAAAATTTAAATAGCTCACAAAACTCTGGTGAGCTTCACTGGGCCACCAAAGCACCAAAATTGGGAACTGAGGCTTTAAGGTATCCCATAGTTTTAGAATGTCGCATTACTGGCATTATTGCATTTAATATAGGATATGGAGGTAAGGTTTCTGATAGATTTTGGCTTTGTCTCATTTCTAGTAGTCTTTTGCTATTTATGGTTTGTAAAAGTATTAGATATTGAGGACCCATTCTTGCATATTTATGCATTTATGCATGTTCATATAAATAAAGTAAACAAATTTGGCCCAAGCCTGTAGTAGACAATTGATTAGCAACTTGTACGTAGACTGCAGCAATGTCTTTTCTTAATTATCTAGACAAATGGGAAATACTGAGAGTTCAAAGCCAGGAAGGAGTAGAGAGAACTTGGTGTTTGGAGTTGGGAGCCTGCTGTTTGAGAGGTAGTAGGCCTCCTGAGGCCTACTTCACTGAGGTCTAGTGAACTCAACAGATCAGCGCACACAGGCAAGACAGCTTACCCAGGAAGTAGCAGCTTGGGTACATCATGAGAAGACATTAGAGGTCTTGCAGCATCAAAGGAATTTGGGAAGCTAGGTGACGCAGTGGATAGACCGCAGGGCTTGAAGTGAGGAAGACATGTTTTCTTGAGTTCAGATCCAGCCTCAGACAATAGTTGTGTGACCCTGGGCAAATCACTTCACCCTGTTTGCCTCAGTTTCTTCATCTGTAAAATGAGCTGGAGAAGGAAATGACAAACCAACTCCAATATCTTTGCCAAGAAAACCCCAAATGGGGTCATGAAGAATTGTACATGAGTGAAGCATGACTTAACAACCACAAATCAGAGGAACAAGTGTTCATCTACAAATGTCCCCCATATGTGACCCCCATAATATGGAAACTCTGGACTTGATCACTTTCCTTGTTGATGGTTATGTATGTTGCTTTGTGGGAGAATACTCTCTAAATTCTGGAGAGAGAGTAGGAGGGTATTGACTTTTGTAAAGATTCTTAAGATGGTGCATCATGAAACATCTATGCATTGAAATAAATTATCAGATAACAGCTCAGAGTACAACCCAAAAAACTTGTGTTCACAAGATGGGTTCCCCAGAAAGAATGTTTGTCTGACAATCTAAAGGTAAATATATTTGTAGGGATGTGTGTGTTATAATTTTAAAGTGCAAACTCACAGAGTACCTTGAAATTTGGGAAGATCTTTGGGGGAACCAACCAGTGAATATAAGTTTGGAGAGCACTCTGCAAGATTTAAGATAATAATTTATTGATTCAACTTTTAAATATATTTTCAATATTTAAGAGATTTTTATTTTGTTATGATTTAAGTCTGCATCATTTGTTCATAAGGTCTTCAAAATTTTTATTATTTTATAATCTCTAAATGATGTTTGATATTTATGCCTATCTACATTCATTTAATACTAAAAGCAAATATAAATATAGTACTTTAACATCATTATCTCATTCATTTGTTTTATTCATTCTTTTTTACCCCAACACTTGATCCATTGTTTTGGTCAAGTTGTAACGTGATGCTGAAAACTAAGTATTGTTTTTAAAATTGCCATTCAAAAACACAAATCAATTTATGTCTTCCTGTGCTTCTCTATATACATCATGTTTATCCTTTCTTATAGAATACTAAGATATCGTTGTCTTCATATACCACAATTTATTTAACTATTCCCCAGTAAAGGCATCTACTTTACTACTACAAAAAGTACTGCTATAAATATTTTGGTATATGTAGGTCTTTGTCTTTGTCATTGATATCCTTGGGGTAGATACTCAGCAGTAGAATCTTTGGGTAAAAAGTTAGAGACATTTTAGTCTATTTATGTGACTAAGTCTAGATCAATTGCAGAACTACTACACCAAATCATAGCTCTGCGTCACAATACAACGGTGATCCTGTCTTCCCAAAACCCTTATAACGTTGACTATTTCCATCTTTGCCAATTTGCTGAGATTTGAATCACTCTTTGATATAGTTGTTGATAGTTTGAAATTGTTTTGAGAAATGTTTATTCATATCCTTTGGCTATTTATTTGTTAGGCGATGTTACAGTTTCTATGATGACTTGCAGCATTATGGAGTTTTACCGTTTGGGAGTTTGTTTTCCTTGGCAATATCTATTTTTACTATTATCTGAAAAAATGATTGAACTCATGCTTTTTGATTCAGAAGCGTAATAAATGTTATTCTATCCTCTACTTAAATTTTGAAGATTACTTAAAATTTTTAAGTGTGTTTTTGTATACATAAAAATTGAGGATTCTATATTTTATTCTTTTGTGATTTTTTTTGTTTATTTTATTTTGTGGAACAGTTTAGATGATTCCAGATTTTAACTGTTAAACTTAATTTTTATTCAAACAAATGCTGTTACAATTTTTTTTAATTATCAGCAGGTACCTAGAGTTTTGTTGTTGCTGTTTGAAATAATATGATTTCACTTCTCCTTCAGGAGAGCCACTTCCTCAAATGGCCTTTACCTGTGGTATCCTAAGTCCTTTCCTTCCCTGCTCTAGGATATTTCTGTCTTATTGTTTTTCATGGGATTTGTCCATAGCTGTTCTCTTTCTGCTCCCTCAACAATAACAATTCTCTTCCCTCAGACAAGGTTGGACTTTTAAGGGACAGTCTTTTCTATTACTTTCAGAATGTAAACCTAAGGTTGAATCAAAACAAACCCTTTTCCCATTGCACGGACTTGTTTACATTTATTTTTTTTTTCTTTGCTCAGTTTACATTTCGAAGGTCTTACTCGGTTCTGGTTTACTTTGAATTATTTAAAGTCTGTGATTCCTTAATAGACTCATGGTACAGCTGTGACATGCTTCGGACATTCTGGAAAGCAATTTAAAACAAGAAAAAAGTTTCTAAATTGTTCTTTTTTTTTACTCAGAGATCTTGCTATAAGGTTCACAAAACAAGGACCTCAATGGCAGGGAAAAATGTCATGTATGCTAAATTATCCTTAGTGACACTTTGTGTAGTAATCAAATATTAAGAACAAATTATTCTTCATTTGCCACCAACTGCTCTGCTTCTTTTCAACTCTATCACCATCGTCATCATCATCATTATCACCATCACCATCATCACCATCCCCCACACAGGATAAACTTATCACCAGAGTATTTCAACACCAGGAAACCTATCACCATAAAGATTGCTATAGCTTTGCTACTATCACCTCCTCAGTACCTTCAGTTGCTTCTGCCTGATTGAAAAGCTGGAGCAAAAATCTCTTCCCATAGTCTCCTTTTATAAAGGGCTCAACATGTCAGCTATCTTTTTATTTGCTAACAGCAAGGCAGCTCACTTACAACTTTATTATCATCTTCAACATGCCTCCTCTCTTTGTACCCTCTGACACTCCCTTTCATTCCTGTTCTTTCTTTTTTCTTTTAACTGTTGTCTTCTGCTCATTAGATTGCGAATTGCTTGAGGGCAAAGATGGTCTTTCTTTTTATTATTTGCATCACTAGCATTTGGCACAGTGCCTAATACATAGCAACCATTTAATAAATGTCATTATTGTAATCATATGCTCCCATCAATTGTGGTACGACTGAATCAGCTGTAACTCATGAAAGATGTGGAATTGAATCATTCTATAAGGGATGATGAATATAAGAATTAGAGAAACATAAAAAGACCTGGGTGGACAGGAGAAGCATAAAAAGCAGGAAGAGGAAAACCATATAAACAATGACGGCAATACAACATGAAAACAATACTAAAACACAGTAGAATTCAGAGCAAATGCAATGATCGATCTTGGTTCCAGGTGAGTGATACAGGAACATATCCTTCACTGCTGAGGAGCAATAGATTATTGTTGTAAAATTGTATATACTCTAGGTTGTGTTTGCCAAATCAGATGGTTTTATTTATTTATTTATTTTTCTTATAAGAGAGGACACTGAATAGAAGTATTGGAAAGTTATAGTTCTGTCCCAATTAGTACGAAGAACAAATCCCCTGAAGTGGTCAGATTACTTAAATTCACACTGAATAATCCAACTGGAATGGAACCAGTTACTATATTTTATATAAATATATTTCTGCATAGTATGAATTCAAATATATGTCACTATTTTAGGAGATTCTTTATTTGAATTAATAGGGACCTAGCTGTAAAATGTGATCAGTGAAAATTTTGCTTTCTTAAAAAAAAAAAGAAAAGAAAGTCAAAGAATCAATGTAGAATAGAAAAAACTGCTGAATCTTGATCCAGTCAACTGTGACTTGAATCACAGCTCTACCACTGTATGACCTTAAACAAATCATGTAATCCCTTGCCTCAGTTTCCTCACCTATAAAATGAGGTGGTTTGACTAAATTGCCTCCCAGGTCCTTTCCAGTCCTAAAACTGTGAAGGAAATTATTTTCTTTAAATCACATCTATTTTAGGTAATGATGCCTTTAGGGTGTGAATGTGAACTGATATATTTGAAGTAACAAAAAGTCATAAGATATTAAGGATCTTGAACCATTACAAAATTAATAAAATTCAAGAAAATGAATATGTTCTTTGTATCATGGAGTACTGGATTTAAAGACAGCAAGACATATTTAAATCCTCCTTCTGCCACTTACTATAGTTGTGTTAATATGAACATGTTTCTAAACCTCATATGGCCTCATTTTAGTCATCTGTAAAATGGAAATGATAGACCCATTGGTATCTGCCTTTCAAAGCTGTTTTGTAGCTAATGTGATAGCAATGTGAACTTTGCAAACTTTAAAACATTTATGAATTATTATTATAATTCTTGAAGTTCTAAAAATAATTTTCAAACATTTTCTTTTTTGAGCTACATAATCACTCTTTGAAGTAGCTACTAGAGGCATTATTTTTTTTCCTATTTTATATCTAAGGGAATTGAGGCTCACTAGGGTTAAGTGATTTGCCCATGGTCATTCCAACAGGAAGGGTCAGAGGCTAGATCAAAATCTAAATCTTCTTGCCCCCAAGTTTGTCAGTCTATCATTCCATTCTGCTATTACTCTGATTATGAGTGTTCATTGAAAATGTTGGATGGTCGAATAACTGAGTCAAAGTTGAAGGCACTTTAATGGCATAAAAGCCACCATAGTCAGAAATAGCAGTGGATTCGTTGTTGGTCATTAAATGCAAAAAGTAGTTGCACAGATACTATCAATTTACTCATAAAAATATTGGGAAGTTGAGGTTAAAGTTAGTTGGGATTAGAGTGAAGGTTATTTAGAATACTCTCTAGCCCTAAGAACTCCCTAAATATTATCAGCATTGAAAGATTTTTGTTCCACATGGGGCCTCGGGTAAGGATTGAACCTGGGACTCCACTGGCATATGGAACTCTCAGGTGAGAAAAGTCCTTCTAACAATGCAGGTAAGCACCATCTCTGTAATGAGTATTAGCCATAGGTAGTTTTTTAAGGGGTTTTTTTTGAGCACTGAGAGATTACATGGCTTGTCCTAAGGTAAAACTCCTAGTTTCCAGGCTGGCTCTGTAGGTACTACAAAACATTTTTTTCTATTAGAAATGCCTAACATAAAGAAAATTTCCTTTCTTAACTCTGCATGTTTGTAACCCACATGTGTATGAATTCAAACTGACAGTAATTCTTTTCTGAAGATCAAGGGATCCAGTTGCTGGATTTCTAACATTTTCAGTAGCCAGAGATGAGTTGCTTTCAATCATATGAGCATTCACCAGCGTTTCTAACTTGAACCCAGTAAAAAAGAAATGGGGAAAAATATTTTTAGGGTAGTAGATACATGAACCTGGGAAAGAAGGACTTTTTGTTATAAAAAGAAACTCTTGGTTCATTATTTTTGCAAGTAATAAACATACATATGTACATATATTCATATATAATCATATTTATAATATAGGCATTATATATGTGTATGTGTGTATATATATGTAAGAAGTTTTTCCAAGCATTATTATCATGTTTCTTGCCAAAATATCTTTGTACTCTTTGTAAAGTCAGTGGTATTTTTTTCTCTTTTTGTCTGCCCAGGTGGCTTCTAAGGATAGAAAATGTGTTTACTGGCATCATTTCCTAGAATTTTTTTTTGAATCACTATTTATCATTTAGTAAGTGTTTTGTCTGTGCTTTGTCTATTCACTGGCACTGACCAGGCTTTTCCTGCTAAAGATCAAGGCGTCTTGCCACTGGATGCAGTTGACATCAGTCGGTGAATGTCCTGCCAACTCTTCCTGTCCACCAGAGGCCTGGGGGGCAGGGGTGGAAACGATTTTAGACTATGAAAAAAAGAGACAATCTGGTTTTGACACACTCAATTGTTGCCAAATGCCATTTTACCATAAGGATTTTAACCACAGGCCCTGAACATAAATGCAAGGGTCTAGGCTCATTAGCAAGGGTTTCTGTAGCATGTTTCAGTAAGTCCAATGGGCACTTATAAGTGTTTATGTGGGTTTCCAGGCAAAGAGGTTTGATCCACCCCCTAATTTCCGATTTTCCACTTTCCCAGCAGAATGATTTACTCTCATTATCCATTACCCTGGTAAAGTGGTTCTGTTAGCCCTCATTTATCAGTATACCATGTTTTATTCATTATCATTAGAAGGGGCTTATGTTTTGAACACCTAAAATAATACTGGTGGAGATTTAGGGTTTCTTTCTCTTTTTTTTTTGGAACATGTGACTTTTCAACTGATGTAGGTTACAAAGCTACTTATTATTTCTTGGCTTTCTTCACATTATAAAATTGCTTGTGGTTGAGAGACACCATGGCATTGAGTATAGACCTCCAGTTAGGAAGCTCTGGATTCAGGTCTGACCTCTGACACTTAAGAGCTCTTTCACCACCTGTAAAATGTCTAATCTTTCTGAACCTCAGTTTCCGTGGCTTTAAAATGACAATAATAATAACCAGAAGGCCTACCTTACAAAGGTATTACAAGGGTCAAATGAGACAATATCTTTAAAAAGTCTTTCAGAACCTAAAATATTTCATAGAATTTAGCAATCATTGTTGTAGTTTATACTTTTAAATTATATCTAGATAGAATGTTCTTTAAAAAAAAAGTTTCAAGTCTTTAAAAACATCTCCTTACTACCATCAATACCCTTTGTGTTTTCCTCCAAAATGTTCACCACCTTCGGATTACATTTCCAACTCTGATAGTCTCCACTTTTTCCCACAGAATTTTTTACCAACTGTTTTCTTTGTTTTTTGTTGAATTTCATCCTTTCTCACACCCAACTCTTAAGGTAGCGACCAATCTAGCAAAGTATTACCTATTTACAAGAAACAAAAAGAAAATTAGTAAAAGTTGAAGAGATAAAGTATGTTTTAATTAGCCCCAATAATCAACAAATTGTCATTAGGAGCCCACTCCAAATAAGGCAGGACAGCAGGCGGTTGGGATACAAGACAATAAATGAAATAATGCTTGCTCTGGAGGAACTTACATTACATCTTACATACAATAGAAAGTATGTAGAGAATAAATCCATGGTACTCTAAGGGAACAGGGAGAGTCTTGCAGTTGGAGACATCGGAAAATCCTTCCTTGTTAGAGTCACTAATCTTCTCTATGACTTCTTAGTACAGCATAAAAAATATGCAACAGCCATTTTTCCAGAGTGAAGACAGGCAAATGTAGTGGTAAATGCCTTTGATCCTTCCTTCCAGGGAGACTGAGGCTAGTGGATCACTTAAGTCTAAGAGTTCTCAGATAGAGTGCGGAGAAACCGATTGCATGGCTTGACAAAGTCTGGCATCAATATGGTAAGTAACTGGGGAAAAGAGGACCAGTAAGCTGCCTAGGGAGGAGTAAGCATACCTAGGTTGGAACAACTTCTCTACCAATCAGTATTGGTGTACGGTTACAATATAGCCTGGAAAAATAGGGAGACCTAGACTTAAAAAAAATGAAAGAGCTATTTAGGTAAAGTGGAAAGAGATTTGGATTTGGAATCAGAAGTCCTCGGTTTGAACTCCAGCTCAAAAACTCGTTACGCATGTCACAAGGGCTAAGTCACTTAATTTCTCTGGAACAGAGATTATTTATCTGTAGCATAATAACGATAATAATTTTGTTGTTGTTGTTCAGTTGTGTCTGACTCTTCATAACCCCATTTGGAGTTTTCTTGGCAAATATATTGGAACGGTTTGCCATTTCCTTCTCCAGTTCATTTTACATGTTAGGAAACTGAGACAAACAGGGTTAAGCGACTAGCTCAAGGTTGCATAGCTACAAAGTGTCTGAGGTCAGATTTGAACTCAGGAAGATGAGTCTTCCTGACTCTACACCCACTGTACCACCTAGCTGTCCATAATATTAATAGCCACTAGCATTTATATGTTACTTTAAGATTTATGAAGAACTGGATAAATATTATATCATTTTATCCTCACAACAACCCTGGAAGGTAAGTGCTATTATAAGCTCCATTTTACAGTTGAGGAAACTGAGGCAAGCAGAGGTTAAGTGACTTGCCCAGGATCACTGCAATAAATGTCAGATGAGATTTGACCTTAGGTCTTCTAGACTCTGTGTCTGTAACTCTCCATCATCGTACCACCTGGTTATGCCTTAAATGACAGGTTTGGACAAGAAGATCTCTAATTGCCCTCCCAGCTCCATCAAAGGTCTTATGATCTATTCTTTACCCACCTTCAAGAAATGCATTCAGCCAAAAACTGAAAAAGAACTCACTAGACTCAATGATGAAATTGAGTTGACCTCTTTAGGGAAGAGAGAAGGGCAGTTATCATTGTTACAAAAGCACCATCACAGCCCAACACTAAGGAAAACTTCACAAAAGACAAAGGGACTTACAATCAGGAGGTCTGGAATGACCCTTTGTTTACAGGAGCTATCTGAAGCTTGAGTCCACTCTCCCTAGGAACCTTACGCGGACAAAGGAAGACTATGCCCCTGGTTTAAGGGGATGTTTCTTTCATATACCATATTAAAGTTATATCAGTTTAGAAAACACACCTTTTTAAGGGGGCAGAGCCAAGATGGTGGCTGGAAAGCAGGGACTAGCGTGAGCTCCCAGCCAAGTCCCTCCAAAAACCTATAAAAAAATGGCTCTGAACCAATTCTAGAACTGCAGAACCCACAAAATAGTGTAGGGAAGCAGGGCGCTAGCCCAGGACAGCCTGGATGGTCTCTGGGTAAGGTCTATCCAGCACGGAGCTGGGAGCAGAGGGGAGTGGAGCTGAGCAGAGCGGACTCTGGGCAGTGAGGACCGACCAGACCGGGAGCCGGGCGGAGTGTGCCCTAGCTCCCTGAATCAGGGAGCTGTGGCAGTTAGCAGACTTCTCAACCCACAAACACCAAGGACAACAGAGTAAGTTAGTGGGAGAAGCTGCTGGGGATAGGGGGATAGAGTTTGCAGTTGGGCCACTGCCCCGGGGGCAGAGGAGGTGGGGCAGCTTTAGAACTACAGTTGCAGTTGCTTCTGACCCCAGGCCCACGTGGTGGGAGGAATTAAGTGGCTGATCAGAGAAGGAGTGAAGAGCCTGCTGAAGATCTAAGTCCAGTCCAGGTTGGGGGTTCTTGGCGAAGGAGGAGTGCTGGTGTGGCAGAGCTGGCACATCCCCCCCAGGCTTGGAACATAGAATTCTTTAGTCTACAAGCAGTCATTCCCCGCTGAAAAACTCAAGGGTCAAGTGAGTTGGCTGGGAACATGGCCAGGCAGTGAAAATGCACCCAGATTCAGTCTCAGATTCTGGAATCCTTCTTTGGGGACAAAGAAGACCAAAACATAGAGCCAGAAGAAGTCAACAAAGTCAAAGAGCCTACAACAAAGGCCTCCAAGAAAAACTTGAACTGGTCTCAGGCCATGGAAGAGTTCAAAAAGGATTTGGAAAAGCAAGTTAGAGAAGTAGAGGAAAAATTGGGAAGAGAAATGAGAAGGATAAGAGAAAACCAGGAAAAACAAGTCAATGACTTGCTAAAGGAGACCCAAAAAATACTGAAAAATATACTGAAGAAAACACCTTAAAAAATAGACTAACTCAAATGGCAAAAGAGCTCCAAAAAGCCAATGAG
>JAQQSZ010011968.1:0-12121 GCA_028646595.1 Phalanger gymnotis | reverse complement strand
AACCAGAATATATGCCATCTTGGAGTGGGGGGTAAGGTAGATATGGGGAGAAAAGTTGTAATTCAAACTCTTGTGAAAATCAATGCTGAAAAACTAAATATATTAAATAAAATTTAAAAAAAAAGAAAAAGAAAAGAAAAATGTAGCTTCCAGAAACAGGAAGCTGAGCATTCCACAGTACTCAGCCTTCTTCAGACCTCATCTGTGTATCGGGTCCAGTACTGGGCGCCACAGTTTAAGAAGAGTATTGTTAAGGTAGAGATGTTCAGAAGAGGGCTCTGAGGATGATGAAGGGTCTTAAGCTCATGGCATATGAGAATTCGTTGAAGAAACTGGACATGTTTAGCATGAGAGGAGAAGACTCAGGGGAACAGGATAGCTATCTCCAAGTGTTCGAAGGGCTCTCAAGGGGAGGAGAAATTAGATTTGTTCTGTTTGGCCCTAGAAGCAAAACTCGGAACAATGGGTGGAAAAGTGATGAATTTAAACTTGATGTTAAGATTTCCTAACAACGAGAGCTGTCTGAAAGTGGAACGGCTCCTTGAGAGGTGGTGCTGCCCCCTCCTTTGAAGTCCAAGGTCAGATGATCACTTGTTAGGTATGTTATCATGAGCATTTCTTTTGTGGAAGGGTTGGATGAGGTCCAGTCTCTGACTCTGTAAGTATCTTACTTTGGTCTTTGTATTTCCAGGGCCTGGAGCATAATGGGTGCTTACCAAATCCTTGTCAAATCGATTTGAATTGGTATAAGAAGAAGGAAGGACTATTTTTCTTCCTGTGAGTGAATTAGAATATAGGAGACAGCTCAATTAATAAATGTTTATCGAAATGAATTGAATCGAAACCACTATATTGCTCTCAGAGGGAATTTAAATAGACTAAATTACGAGGAGAAAAATTCTGTGGCGTTCCTCTGGCTGTTCTGTTTCATTATTCCTTATAAGTCTTTAAAAGTCTCTTTTAGTTAAATAAACAATAACAAAAAAGCAACAAAAACATCCCAGGAGCATCTCAGATTACACATGGGAATGAGGTCTTCTTGTGGTGTATAAATAAATCTCTAGCGAATTATTGACTCTGAGGGTTCTTGTTTCACCTCAGTTTTCTTGTCTGTCAAATGGAGGTAATAATCCTTAACTCATTCAGACTTTTACCTTTAGTAATGTTGGCCTAGATCTCCTTAACTTTTTTTGATTGCTATGTCACACTCTTGGATCAAATTGAGTTTGCAGTCCACTAAAGCCTTCAAAACTTTCTCATGGAAACAAACCGTTGTCTCACTCTGATCTGAATTTATGGAGTTGGTTTTTTTAATCTAAGGATCTGGACTTTTTATTTTCCCATTAAATATAAATAAAATATATTTCTATTTTTCTATTAAACTTAATTAGATTCGGTCGTCATTTTATCCCATTAAATCTTTTGGGATCCTTTCTGCTGTCCAGCATGTTAGCTGTCCTTCCAAGTTTTGTGTCCCTGGAAATTTGATAAGCATCCATCTTTGTCTTCTGCCAAGCTATTGATTTAAAATTTTTTTTTAAAGAACAGTCATCTGGTATACTCTATGAGAGATGTGCTTCCAAGTTGATTTTGCTCTTTGAGTCTTTCACATCAGTGCCAAATCTACCTGATTTTATGATCATCTAGCCCACATGTCTCCAGAAAGATATGACCTTTGCCCAAATCCTGATATACTTTTTCTATGACATTCCCCTTAGCCTGGCATAACTGTTCTTGATGGATCGATGTTGGAAATTAGTGATTATTTCTTACCTTACTGGTTGCTCAAAAAAATTCTTATTAAAATACATTTGAGTATTTTGTAAGAAATTGAAGTCAGGTTAACCAGCCTATAGCTTAAAGAATTGATTTTTTTTTCTGCCCATCCTCCTCACCACCTTAAAAAATTAATACAGCATTTCCCAGCTCCAGTTCTTCAGCACTGCTCCCATTTTCTCCTTCTTTCCTTCCTTTCTTCCTTCCTTCCTTCCTCCTTTCCTTCCTTCCTTCCTTCCTTCTTTCCTTCCTTTTCCCTCCTTCCCTCCCTTCCTCCCTCCCTCCTTCTTCCCTTCTTTCCCTCCTTCCTTCCTCCCTCCTTACCTCCCTCCCTTCTTTCCTTCCTTCCTTCCTTCCTTCCTTCCTTCCTTCCTTCCTTCCTTCCTTCCTTCCTTCCTCCTTCCCTCTCTTCCTTCCTTCTTCCTTCCTTGCTCCCTTTCTTCCTCCCTCCCTCCCTTTCTCCCTTCTTTCCTTCCTTCCTTCCTCCCTCCCTCCTTCCTCCTTCCCTTCCATCCTTTCTTCCTTCCTTCCTTCTTTCCTTCCTTCCTCCCTCCTTCCTCCCCTCTTTCCTTCCTTTCTTTTCTTTCTCTACTTCTGTCTGATACTAATACTCATTGATACAGAAGCTTTAGCATGCTGCATTTTTTCCTGCCTGGGCTATCTACTCCTCCTTATACCTGGTGTAAGGAAGCTGTTGGGGCTCCCTATATTAGCACCAGACTTAGTGAAGATACCCAGCAAGCTTCAACCCACTGTAGCTCAGAACCCCCAGACTACAAGCAATCCACCAGCCTCATCCTTCCCCAGTAACAGGAATTTTAAGCATAGGCCAACACATTCAGCAGGATAATAGACTCGATATTTTAGCTCTGTGTGTGTTTTTGCCATCTCCCCACTAACTTGGGATTTCAAATCCCATTTTTAGTCATTCGTGTTTTATCCTTTCTAGTCTAAATATTGTTCTCCTTGGCAGAGAAGACAGAAATAAAATATGAGTTAAGTAGTTCTACATTTTTTTCTTCCATCTGTTATCATCATCCCATCCACCCCAAGCAGCAGTCTAATTTCTTCTTGAGTCTTCTTCTTGTCTCCAATATGGCTTAAAAACAAAGTCACCCCCCTCTTTTTAGTTGTTCTTAGTGATTAGAATGAGCCTCAGCTTTTGCTAATCTTTGGCCCTCTCGACACTATTCTCACAGAACACTCTTGTGTACATTTAGCCATTATTTGTAACTAACAGACACAACACAGTGTATTTTCTTTGTTGTTGTTGAGTCATTTCAGTTGTGTCTGCCTCTTCATGACCTCATTTGGGGTTTTCTTGGCAAAGACACTGGCAGGGTTTGTTGTTTCCATTTCCAGCTCATTTTACAGACGAGGAAACTGAGGTAAACAGAATTAAGTGCTCAGGATCACACAGCTAAGAAATGCCTGAGCCTGGATTTGAACTTAGGGAGATGAGTCTTCCTAACTCCAGGCTTAGCACACTATCTACTGTGCCACCTATCTACCGCCATTCTTCTCTTTAAGTCACTGAAAAATTTTCTTTACCCTTCATATTTTCTGCAGCTAATATCTTCAATTCCTTTTGCTAGCTCTTATGGCAAACTGCTCTGGCCAACTTCCTGTTCATTGTGCCTAGGGTTCAATCATCTGGGGTCTCCTGAGTGAGGTGTGCTTTGTAGTGGTCTTTCTAGCATCAGAGGAGGAGAGATCCTTACGTATCTGTTCTTGTGATAGGAGGCTATTTGCTCAGGTATGTTGGGTCCTTTGTGATGTGCTTCTTTTTTTATTTGTTTGTTTGGTTTTTTTTTTTGGAGGGGGGAAGGCAGGGCAACCAGATTAAGTGACTTGCTCAAGATCAAACAGCTAGTAAGTGTGTCAAGCGTCTGAGGTCGGATTTGAACTTAGGTCCCCCTGACTCCAGGGCCGGGTGCTCTATTTGTTGCACCGCCTAGCTGCTCGTTGTGATCTAGTTGTTGCCAAGGACCTATTGCAGATAACAGCAAGGTGGTGCAGTGGATAGAGTGTTTCTGGGGCTGGAGTCAGGGACCTGAGTTCAAATTTGGCCTCGGACATTTACCAGCTAGGTGACCTTGGCCAAGTCATTCAGTTTTCTCAACTGTAAAATGGAGATAATATAGCATCTAACTTACAGCATAATTGCGAAGATCAAGGGAAATAATATGTGTATGTGCAAGGCATATAGCAGGCACTTAATAAATGCTTGTCACTTCCCATATGAAGATTTTCTCCATCACTTTCTTAAATCTAGTCAAGCACCAAAATAAGATATAGACCCCTGGGGCAGCTAGGTGGCAGAGTGAGTAGTCTGGAGTCAGGAGGACCTGAGTTCAAATCCAACTTCAGACGCTTGACATACTAGCTGTGTGACCTTGGGCAAGTCATTTAACCCAAATTGCCTTTCCTTGCCCCCTCCAAAAAAGAGAAATAGACCCCTAATTTGTAACCAGTGCAGATTTCTGAAGTACAAATGCTCACCCCCAAAATGTAACAATTTGATCTCCAAAGCTAGCATACCCCTGCCCTTTTTTCTTGTGGATAGAAGGGGAGAAAAGGTTGGGGTTTAGAGGAATTAGGCTAGACGTACACTGCCTTCACTGACTCTGCAGAGCTTCCCAAGCCCAGGAATGGAAAACAAAAACTTTCTTATGAAATGTTAGAGCCGAAGGTCAGCTAGCCGAGAACAGAAAACCAAGAATTCCTCCTTGACCAATGACAATGACCCAATATGGCGATTTTCAATTAGGCCTTTAATGTGAGTCTCTAGGCTTTAAACATTTAAGGGAATTTTTCTTATGACAGCATCTCTTATTTTATGTCCCTACTCAGATTTAAATTTTAGAAGTCTAGACCCATAAAACAACGGTATTCCCTTTTAACAGCCTTCTGGTTCTCCTTGGAAAATATTATAAAGCAATCTATTCCCTTTGGGTCAAAGACTTAACAGAACCTTGAAAGCTATCTTGTCCAGGCTCCTTCTTTCACAAATGAGGAAACTGAGGCGCATAGAGGTTAAATTAGTTGCCTGAGATCACACAGCTAGTAAGTGGCAGTACCAGCGTTTGAATCCAGGTCCTCTGAATATAAATCCACTATTCCATGCTGTAGTTCCTTTTGCTTCCTTACTCTTCTCTATCTTTATTTATTTGATCTAACACAAAGTTCATTAAGTAAGTCCAAGGTATGTACTTAATTATGTCGAGGTACAGAGCATTGGACTTGGAGTCAGGAAGACCTGAGTTCAAACCCAGCCTCAGACACATACCATCTGTGTGACCCTGGGCAAGTCACTTCATCTGTTTGCCTCAGTTTTCTCATCTGTAAGATGGGGATAATAACATCACCTACCTCCCAGGGTTGTCATGAGGATATCAAATTTGTAAAGTACTTTGTAAATCTTAAAATGCCATACAAGTGCTAACATCATTGTTATTATAAGGTGCTGCGCTAGGCAGGGGCATTCCAGAATGAAATAAGATGCATCTGTTGCCCTCAAGGAGTCTATAATCTAGTAGGAGAAGAGTTAGACAGGACTGAAATGATTGAACAAAAACAACATTAACAAATTTCCTCCCTGGGGAAAATTTCTCCAGGATGGATGGGGCATTCTTTCTTCCCAAGGTAGTACAGAGCCTACTGGTCACCCATCATGGTTTGCTATCACCCCACCTGCTGTTGACCTGAGCCACACCATATGATGCTGTTTCCTGCCCAGGTCTTTCTGCCCACCTGCCCCAGCCCTGGGTTTCACTGCTATGATGCCCTTCTCCTATTAGCACCAGGCATGACCAGCTCTTCAGGGTTTCATGTGAAACAGTAAATGTCCTTTACAAAGGTATTATTTTCGCAGATTTGCTTTTGGATTTTTGAGCTATTCCCTTAAAATATACTATGATATGAAGTAAACTGTTATACTAATAGGCTTTGTTTTTCAAGGAGACCTGTGTATAATTTACTGGCACAGAGCTAGAGGCAATGAGGAAGAAGCTTATTGAGAGCAACAGGTAGCCAGTTGGTGAGAAGGGTGGTTGGAAGCCTGGTTCCAAGGGACTTTTTTTGTGGGATTTTATGAAGGGGCCCTCACCTCTGTCTGAGTCCCAAGGCAAAAATCATCCCACTTCTGTAGCAATCCAGAAGCCTTGGTCCCGAGCTAGAAACTGTCCTTTCCCCATCTCAACCTGTAACTTTGATGATTTGTATTATCTTTATTCGGGATTGTGTTTCCTTTAAATTCTATCGAGAGATGGAAGGTTAGCACACCTGTGGGCAGGGCCTAATTTGCCATTCAAATCCTTTGTCAGAGTAACTGTATGACCTTGGGAGTCACATAACATGTTGGAGTCTCAGTTTCCTCATCTGAAAAATGGGAATAATACTGGAACTACCCTTACAGGTGGGACAGGATCAAATGTGATAAAATATATGAAGTGCTTTGTAAACTTTAAAGCAATATGTAAGTGCTGGCTATTATTGTTATTGTAACTATCATTTTTTTTTTAAATTCCTATGAGGCTAAGGCTGTTCTCAGGCTTTGCCCATCGAAGCTCCAACAGGAAGAAAGGAAAACCACTTCCAGAAACCTCCCCTTGATTCTTGAGATTTAAAGGGAAGAAATGAAGGGATAGATTAAAATACTTGCATGAGTCTGATCGTTTGCCTTCCCAACCTGGGAAGCAGTAGTAGCAGAAAGCAGACAAACATCTGTAACTGTTTACAGGGGTGGAAAAGAAACAATTATGTTTCAGCTAGAGGCTGTCCAGGGATTGGTGGGATCCAGAACGATCCGGCTTCTGTCCTATTGATAATGCTGTAATCTGCTGTGGCTGCAAGAGGAAGTGAGCGGTCCCTGGGTTCCTTGATGTCGATCCAACTCTCTTTGATACTGAGTGAAAGGTATGCAACAAATGGATAGAGAAAAGCCTTTGGGGGAATTCTTGGCTCGTCTTGGAACCAGGGTAAATGAACAGTAATCATGCTGTAGATGCGTGAATGGGTAGCCAATGTTTAAGAAGAAACGTTGGCCCAGGTATAAAGTCCTACAGATGGGAAGCGGGGGTGGGGTGGGTGGCGATCCCTCAGGAAAAGAGATGGGAGAGCCGGATGATGGTGGTGCTGGTGTGACTTAGTTGTGAAAAAGATAAAACTTTGAGGTTGATGAAAGAAGTGAGGAAGAAGCTAGCAGGGTGGGATGGCTGCCTTAGAGCCCTGCTGAGTTCTGAACTGTTGTTGGTCCTTCGTTTTCAAAGAGGGCCAGTGATATCGCAGGATGATGTCTTGATCATGTGTGAATTGGTTTCAAGTGAAGTAGAGTTGGACGGTCATCAGCCTTACTCTCTCTTCCAAAGCCATTGAATTCCAGTGGCAAGGCGGAAGTCAAGCTGGCCCCGGATTCAGCATCTGACCAAGTGCTCCACGGTGCCTGCTTCAGCTACCTTTATGGCCATTGGAACAAATTGTTCTTATCTGCCTGTTCTGCTGGCGGAAGTCCACATGCTTGGGGTAGACCTCCCCCTGACTCACCAAAGGGTTTGAGCCCTGTCAGTTACCCTCAACCTGGTTCAGCCTGTTCGCTGAGACAGTTTACTGGAGTGTGGTGTGGTCACAGTGCGTTCTACAGCTTTTTGGAGCCACAGATGAGAGCTGGGGGACGGGTGGCCACCAAATGTGGATGAGCAGCCCCGAAAAGGGCTCAGTAAGCCCTCACACCAGAGAAGCTAGTCCTCCATGAACTCTCCATGTGCATATACTACTGGAAGGACCCAGACTCCCCAAATTGCCAGTGTCTTTTTCTGCCTTTTCATTTACTTTTCTGAGCACAGGTCAGGGATTAGCAATCCCAAGAAATGGTCATTTCTAGCTTTTGGCAGCCCCCTTATATATAATTCAAGTATTTCTGAGTTTCAGAATCAAGCAACTGCTGACTAGTAGGAGACGATCGATTTAACAACACACTTGTTGGAAGACAAGAATACCACCAGCAGTCTCTTCTTGTACCTGAAGGACAAAAGGAAGCTGTGCCCAGGCTGAGGAGTAAAGCTGGATCTCATTCACCCTCCATGATAGTTGCTGTGAGTTGATCAGACAGTATAGCTTGCAGGAGAATGAAAACTTATCTGTTGAGCATTCGCACAAAGGGTCTCTACCTTCATAAGCTGGGTGGTATAATGCATGTATAATGCATGAGTATTTTGTGTTTTCTGTATTTATTGAAAGTATATCTTTCTCATACTTTGAATCTTCTGCGTTTTTGGTGGGTTGAAATAAAGGCTGTCCCACATTCCCCCCAAAACAAACAAAAGAGTGAATAGAATAGCTTGAGACTGAACCTTGTAATCAAAAGACATTCCTGGTGAATCTGGAGTCAGAGGACCTGGGTTTGAATGTGGACTCTATTACTGAGCACTTGTGTGACCTTCTGAGCCTCATTTTCCTCACACTTAAAATGAAGCAATATGGATCCTAGTGGCTACTCTGTTACTAGCCTTGCTGTGCCATATTAGGCCCATCATTTCCTTTCTTTGGGACCCAGTTTCATTCTCTGTCAAATAAGGAGGTTGGACTTTTTGATTATTTAAGTTCTCATCCAGGTCTAACTGGGGCAACTAGGTGGTGCAGTGGTTAGAGCACCAGGACTAGTGTCAAAAAGACCCGAGTTCAAATCCAGCCTAGCTGTGTGACCCAGGACAAGTCAGCTAATCCTGTTTGCCTTAGTTTCCTCATCTGTAAAATGAGCTAGAGAAGGAAATTGCAAACCATTCCAATATTTTTGCCAAGAAAACTCCAAAAGGGATCACAAAGAACTGGGCACAACTGAACAACAAAAACCAATGGTAACATTCTGATTTGTTGACTTTCAAGTGGGTACCTGGTGTGTGTGTGTGTGTGCGTGCGTGTGCATGTGTGTGCATACACGTGCCTGTGTGAGTATATGAACTGCAGTGGATAGGGTTGGGGATGGGTCATAGAAATGCCAATCCTAGTGGTAGGGTCTTTGGAGAATAATCCCCGCCTCCCCTGCCCCTCCCCCACCTCCAATTTTTCCCTGACAGCAGCAGTTCAGGTTACTCAAAGAGGAGTGGGACAGAGACAGCCAAATGGGGAAACTTTTGTTTGGGACTGGTTTCTCAGAAGGCATAATGGACAGAGGAATGAAATGTGCCAATACCTTATGTCTGGCAAATTGACAAACACTCAGTGAGGGAATATTTTATGGAGAGAAGGATTTCAGAGTCATTCCCTCTTCCGTTCCTAATCATTGGGTTTGTTTATGGCCATCCTAGCAGTAATTTACAATTCTGCAATTAAACCATTGAAGGAGATTGAGGGTAGCTACTACCCCCAAGCTATGAAACTCATAAAAAAACAGGCTTTCTCTTAGTTTTCCCTGTATATTTCCATGCAGCTTTAAGATATCTTTTAGTGAGTTATTCACAGTCCTTGAGCCCTGATCCATTTCTTATTTTGCTTTCATTTTGTTTTGTTTACTAAAAAAAGCCCAGGACTCCATCTCGGCCCCAGCTGGTATTAGCCTAAACATTCATTTTTCTAAATTGTTTACTGCTCCTTGGTACAAGAACGAGACAGATGACTAGTTATCTTGACGATGGCTTGGAATGGATGGCTTCACAGATTCTTTCCCTCACTCCGGCAATTGGCTAAAGTGAAATGGAGAGAGCCAATACCTGATCTGCACCCCCAAATGGAAGAATATGTTTCCCTAGAAACTTAGAGTCTTTCATAAGCTCATCACACTTAATATCTACCCAAGGTAGGGAAGGGGGTGTGACCAACAGACACTAATGGAAACCTAATTGTTTCTCTGTCCCCTCTCTAAACGCTTAGGCTTATTTGTCTTGTTCCTGCAAGTATGTGTCTTTCAGATTACAGGATTTAAAGCTAGAAGAAACCTTAGAGATCACCTTCTCATATAGAACCAGAGATTTGGAGCTGGAAGGGACCTTAGAGGTAATTTAATCCAGCCCTCTCTTTTTTATGGATGAATAAACAAAGACCCAAAGAGGTTTCCAATTTGCCCAAGATCATAGAGTTCATAAGCAGCAAACCAAGATTTGAACTTCAATGTCCTTACTCCAAGGCTAGGGCTCTTTCCACTGGTCCTCCCTGTTATTACACCCTCCTTTCTGAGGAAGAAAGGTGATAGAATTAGGAAGATGAGTTCAAATCCTTCCCCAGACCCTAACTGGTATGACCCTGGGCAAGTCACTTAATTTCTTTCAATCTCAGTTTCTTCAACTGTAAAACAGAGATAGTTGTGACATTTGAGAGACATAGTTTCTGGATAATTAACAATTTTATTAATAAAAGGAATGGTCATTTAACCAACTCTCTCTTGAACCAAAGACAAATTATGGTGGTGGACTCACACAGTTTATATACCCTTGGAAGAGTGTGTGTTCCTGAAGGTGGCAATCAACTGGTTAACAATTTAATGAGAAGAATGAATGTTACGATGAGAAGTGGAACCATTCTAATGAAGGGCTAGGTGATGTACTTCTAAATTTTCCAGTCTTGGGCAATCTAATCAAAGAATTTATCCCTACCCAAACTAAGCACAAAGGGCTTCCCTACCTTAGATTCAATTCCTTGCAAAGCTGGGTGAGCTCTGACCAAGATTGTGGAGAGAGTTAATTCAGTCTCCTCATCAGTAATGTCCTTCAGAGACTAAACTTTGAAATGAGGACGTTAGGAATAGGGAGAACTCTGGATCTAACCAAAATATTGATTATTAACAATCTTTTCCATTGTAATAATAACACCTCACAGGGTTGTTGTGACAATCAAAACATAATTCCTATAAAGTGTTTTACAAGCTTTTAATATAAGAAACTATATAAATGTATATGTAAATATGATAAACTATACAACTATTGGAACCCTAGTACCAAAGACCATTGGTATGGGACTCTCTCCTCACTGATAGAGATCAGTACTCTGCTCCTTGGCCAGGCATGGGGCAGAGAGCTGACCAGAGTGAGACCAGAGGCTCTTCAAGTCTCTGAACTTGCTTAGAATCTCTTCCGGCTTTGGGAGCTTCCAGAACCCCGAAGATTCAGACATCTAGAGGGGTAGTAGCAGCTTTCTATCCTTCTCAGCAGCCAGACATACCTCCAGCCTCTCCCCTCCCAAATTATTTCATTGCAGAAGGCAGATCTTCCAAGCACTCTCTATCTCCTTAATTGAATAACTCAGCCCTGGATTTTATAGTCCTTACTTTGCTAGGCATGTATAGATGCACGCAAAACCTTCCCATGTGTGTCAGCAGGGGGTGCTGTGTCCCCGGATACTGGACTGCAAAGGTAGAACCACACTACCTCTGAAGTGAAAATGATAAGGAAAGACTTTATTTCAACTGGGCTTTCTCTTCCGCACTCCCGCCCCTTTCCCCTCAATTCATTCCCCCTCCCTGTCCCCCCATTAGATCTTGTTGATGTGGCTACGAGTATTAGCACAGCTGCTTCATGGGCTCAGACCGAGCCTTTCAGAAAGAACAGAGACATTCAAGCATCTGTGCCCCAGTGAGGGAGGGTGGGGAAGCTTTCTCTGCTTGACCTTGGGGCTAAACAGGAGAGGGAAAGCAAGAGAACCAAACCGGTGGGGAGGACAAACAGGTCTCAGGCTTTCTTCTGAGATTAAGGCAAATCACTTTCACCTTGATGAGTTTCTTTTCTTGCATAAAAATGAAATTGCACCAGCCCTGTAAGAGGACCTGGGTTGGAACACCAGCTGTGCATGTTAGCTACCACAGATGGCCTTGAGCAAGTCACAACATCCGGGCCTCAGTGGCCTTACTGTTGAGCTCCTGCTACCTCTATGGGATGGGGATTGGGGCCCTTCTAGTCTTGTTTGGGGTGAATGAATAAATGGAATGAAAGAGGGAAGGATGGGAGGAGGAGGGAGGGAGGAAAGGAGGAAAGGTGGGAAGAGGAAAGAATAAAGAAAGAAGGAAAGAGAACAAGAAAGAAAATAAAGAAGGAAAGAGAAAAGAGGAAGGAGGGAAGAAAGAAAACAGAAAGGGAAAAAAGAAAAGAAGAAAGGAGAGAGAGAAAAGGAAAGAAGGAAGAGTAAGGAAGAGAGAATGGAGGAAAATAAAGAAGGAAAGAGAAAAGAGGGAAGAGGGAAGAAAGAAAGGAGAAAAGGAAAAAAGAAAAGAAAAAAGAAGAAAGGAGAGAGAGAAAAAGAAAGAAGGAAGGAAGAGGAAGAAAATAAAGAAGGAAAGAGAAAAGAGGGATGAGGGAAGAAAGAAGGAGAAAAGGAAAAAAGAAAAGAAAAAAGAAGAAAGGAGAGAGAGAAAAGGAAAGAA
>JAQQSZ010011967.1:0-12121 GCA_028646595.1 Phalanger gymnotis | reverse complement strand
ACCTGGAAAATAGATCCAGGAGAGAGAATTTAAAAATTATTGGACTACCTGAAAGCCATGATCAAAAAAAGAGCCTAGATATCATCTTTCAAGAATTATCAAGGAGAACTGCCCTGATATTCTAGAGCCACAGGGCAAAATAGAAATTGAAAGAATCCACAGATCACCTCCTCAAATAGATCCCAAAAAGAAAACTCCTAGGAATATTATCACCAAATTCCAGAATTTCCAGGTCAAGGAGAAAATACTGCAAGCAGCCAGAAAGAAACAATTTGAGTATTGTGGAAACACAATCAGAATAACCCAAGATCTAGCAGCCCCTACATTAAGAGATTGAAGGGCTTGGAATATGATATTCTGGAGGTCAATGGAGCTAGGATTGAGGCCGGGAGTCGCCTACTCAGCGAAACTGAGTGTCGTGCTCTGGGGCAGGGTATGGACTTTCAATAGAGTGGAGGACTTTTGGGCTTTCTCAGTGGAAAGACTGGAGCTGGGTAGAAGGTTTGACTTTCGGACATGGGAGTCAAGGGACGCATGAAAGGGTGGTCAAGGGAAGGAACAGGAGGAGGAGGTTGTGGGGGACTTGCTAAAGTTGAACTGTTTTGTTTGTATTCCTGCATGGAGGGATGATATGTGTGATTCGTGGGGCCTCAGTGTTCGTGTGGCTGAAGGGAATATGCATGTATGTATTGATATATAGATATATGTATATATATATGTGTGTGTGTGTGTGTGTGTGTGTGTGTGTGTGTGTGTGTGTGTGTGTGTGTATTTATGTGTATGTGTGTGGGTGTGTGTGTATGTATATGTGTATGTGTGTGTATGTATGTATAGAGAGGGAGGGAGAGCCAGCACAGGGTGAGTTGAAGATGAATAAGGGATGAGAGAGGAATATATTGAGAGAAGGAGATGGGGAGAGATGGAATGGGGTAAATTGTCTCGCATGTAAGTGGCAAGAAGGGGCAGTTCTGTGTGGGGAGAGGAGGGGGCAGGTGAGGGGGAATGGGTGAATCTTGCCCTCATCGGATTTGACCTGGGGAGGGAGTACCGTGCATGCCCAGTTGGGTGTCTTGCCCCACAGGAGGGAAGGAGGAAGGGGATAAAAACGAGGGGGGGGATGATGGAGGGAGGGCAGATGGGGGTGGAGGTGGTCAAAGACAAGCGCTTTCGAGGGGGGATGGGGTCAAGGCAGAGAATTCGGTAAAGGGGGATGGGTTAGGAAGAAGTAGAGTGTAGTTGGTCTTTCACAGCATGGGTGTTGTGGAAGGGTTGTGCATGGTGATGCACATGTGGCCCATGTTGAGTTGCTGGACTTCTTGGGGAGGGAGGGGGGAGAGTGTTTGGAACTCAAAGTTTTAAGAGATAAATGTTCAAAAACAAAAAAGTTTTTGCAGGCAGGGAGAGGGTGAGATGCACAGGCAGTGGGATGTGGAGGTTTGTCTTGCCCTGCAGGAGGGAAGGGGAGGAGAAGATGGGAGGGTAGTGGGGTGACGGATGGGAGGGCGGACTGGGGAACAGGGCAACCAGAGCATGCGCCGTCTTGGCATGGGGGGTAGGGTGGAGGTGGGGAGAGAATTTGTGGTTCAGACTCCTGTGGAGATCAGTGTTGGAGACTAGATATATTAAATAAAATTTATAAAAAAAATTAAAAAAAAAACAGACTAGTGTTTTTTTTCTTTATATCCCCAGCACCTTGCATAGTTCCTGGCACATAGCAGGGGCTTCATAAATGCTTGTTAAAGGCAGTTTTCAGAGGAAGAAATTAAAGATATCTATAGTCATATGAAAAAATGCTCTAAATCACTATTGATTAGAGAAATGCAAATCAAGACAACTCTTAGGTACCACATCTCTCTTGTCAGATTAGCTAACAGGACAAAACAGGAAAATGATAAATGCTGGAGAATATGTGAGAAAATAGGAATACTGTTACATTGTTGGTGGAGTTGTGAACTGATCCAGCCATTCTGGAGAGCAATTTGGAACTATACCCAAAGGGCTATAAAAATGTGCATACCCTTTGACCCAGCAATACCACTTCTAGGGTTTTATCCCAAAGAGATCACACAAGTGGGAAAAGGACCCATATGTGCAAAAATATTTATAGCAGCTCTTTTTGTGGTAGCTAAGAATTGGAAATCAAAGGGATGCCCATCAATTGGGGAATGGCTAGACAAGTTGTGGTATATGAATGTAATGGAATACTATTGTGCTGAAAGAAATGAGGAGCAGACAGACTTCAAAAGACTTACATGATCTGATGCTGAGCGAGGGGAGCAGAACCAAAAGAACATTATACATGTTGACAGACACGCGGTATCTGTGACAACTAACTTTGATAGTCTTGGTTCTTCTCATATGAATTTCAAAGACAGCTCCAAAAAACTCATGATGGAAAAAGCTATCCATATTCATGTGTCAGTAAGGCAAAATGGGCTCCTTAGCACTTAGTTCAACAAGTGCCCTTGAAGAGTTTGGCTTTTGTTTGCTTTGAGTGATTCAGCTATTTCATTGAATCTTGTTAAGTGCTAAGCCCCAGGCCCAAGATTTGGGTGTCCTTGGTGCCTCCTTGCCTCAGGGGAGGGCTTAGTTTAGATATGAGTTTGAGTGACATGTCTGGGACAGTGGGGGCTCTTGGACCACGTGGGTTTGAGTCCACCTCTTTGTGGCGATTTTGGGTCGTGTGGGTGAGTCACATGTGTGACTCACCCCTGACGCTGAATAAAAGCCAGGGGTTGGCCTCTTCTTCCTTGGAGCTCTGAGATGCAGCAGGAGCGGCAAGTGACTCTGAGACAGCCTTGTCGAGCTCCTGGCTGAACTCAGATGTTGATGGTTCCTTGGTAACTATGAATTGTATTGGGTCTGTCTGTAATTTGTTTAAGGGCTCTTGAGATGATGTTGATGAGGAAATTCTGGGCAGCTGTAGCTAAGGAGCCCTCCAGCTTGGAAACCCTGATGCTGAGACTTTGTTGAACTCTGGTAACTATGTATTGGGATTTGGATCAGACAAGATCTGTCTGTTGATGTTTGTAATTCGTTTGTATTTTGTTCTGAAGTTCAGGGTGCTGGCTTTTTCCCCTGAACTAAGTGAATGATATTTGTGTGCTGAATTAAAGTAAGCTTGCCAACCCCTTAACCTTGCTCTCCTTATTAAGGCAGATTAAAAGAACCTGGGCTTTCTGGCTGTCCGGCAGCTTTCTGGGTGCTGGCTGTGGGTGGATCTGGTCCCCCCACAGAAGCTGCTAGCCAGATTGTTAAAACAATTCAGAGAAAGAATTATGGAGCCTAAATGCAGATTGAGACAAACTATTTGCTTTCTTTTTTTTCCCTTTTTTTTGGGTTTTGTTTCTTCTTTCTCATGATTCATCTCATTGGTTATAATTCTTCTTTACAACTTGATTATTGTGTAAATAAGTTTAATGTGAAGGTATATGTAGAACCTATATTGGATTACATGCCATCTGGGTGGGGCGGGGAGAGGAAAGGGGAGAAAATTTGGAACCCAAAAACTTGTGGAACTGAGTGCTGTAAACTAAATAAAAAAAATTTTAAAAAAATAAATTCTGGAGTAATTAGCAAACAGATTTTTAAAAAATAAATGCTTGTTAAAACAAATGGAAATGAAATAACTTTTTTTTGCCAAGATTTTGCCCATAGACCTTTACTGATTCATCTCCACCAGGAAGCTTCTCCTGATCAGAGCTTACCACATTAGCAATACTACATTAAGTCCCTGACACGGTGATGCCCTCATAATTACTGTCTATATGGAATCCTAGTGTGTTACAACTAAAATTGTTCAGCCGCCTCCCTGAAGCATTGACTGGATTGCTAACAGAAAGGGCTATTTTTACCCTTAACCATTTAATACCAAACTGCTAGTACATAATAACACGTTTGTATATTGATTAAATTTTACAACGTGATTTTTCTCACGGCAACCCTGTGATATAGGAAAGGAAACCATTCCTATCCTTTTTTTGCAGTCTAGGGAACTCAAGGTTAAGTAACTTCATAGTCATATGCATCACCTTACCTTGGAGTCATGAGCTAAGTAACTCAATATAAGTGTTTGTTTAATGTTGACTAATATAGCACATAATTTGCATAACAAGGTCTATCTAATCCAAGCAAATTTAATTACTAGACATATCAAAAACAAAGAGGTTTTTAAAGTATGGATTCATCTGATATTGGTCTCAAAAACATAGTTTTTGGCTAACTAACCTTCTTGCCATCCGGAAGTTTTTTAACTGATAGCTACATATTTTACCATCTTATATGAATAGTGTAGCAGTATTCTTGCCCAAGAGGAAAAAGGAAGATGGAAAGCTACCAAACTGTGGTAATTACCCACATTTATTGATCTTCTTGCTGACTTAATATAATGGTGTTTAAAAGGAAGAAGTCAAGTTTATTTTTGCTTAAGTAATTTACTGTCTCAATGGGCCATTTTCATTTATATGAATATTTGGCATTTAACCATTTTGTGAAAAGCTGTTTACATTCCATTCCATTTCTGTATTAATATATATTACGATTACCTTGATTTTAGTTTATTAAGTTTTTATGTCTAAAAAACTCAGTTATAAGAATGCTCAAAAACTCTAAAAGATTTCTCAAGTCTTAAGTCCATGAACTTGCTTTGTAAAAAATTTTGATAATTGTATTTCAATATGATTGGTTTCCTTTATAATTCTATATATTTTATTTTATGTATTTTAAAACATTCTGAGAAAAGGTTCATAGACTTCACCAGATTGCCATAACACAAAAAAATTTAAGGCTTTCTTTTCTAAAGGATCTCTGTGATTTGAGAGTTGCCTCCAACAATACAGACTGAAAGCCATCCAAGGCTGCCCAAACTATGCAACTCCATATTTTCCCAAGAGTTTAGTACTGGAGGTCCACCCAATGTAATACAGGCCCTTCCTTGCTTTCTCTCAACTTCTTAAGTAAAGCAGTGGAGCATTCTGGCTGTCCACCTGTCTGTCATTCCCCATTCTTACCACATGACCAGTTCATCTTCTCTTCTTGTCATACAATTTCTTGATGACTTCTGTTCTTTGGAGTTCTTTGTTATATGTTGCAGCCTGCTCACACCTACCTTCCATTGTCTTCCATGATACTCATCTTTAGTGCTTTGAAGGTAGTAGCTCCACAACCTGCCGCCAATATTCTGGTTGATTTCCTGAGGACAGCAAATGTTAAATTGAATGGAGAGAGTGTAAAAAGAGTGTGCAATGATCTCATCTCAATAATTGTGAAGGCCCACACTTCTCAACTTAACCACACAGAGCTATCTATGAACTAGATGTGAATAAAGCCTAGGTATTTCTATCATATCAATCAATCTAAGACATAAGATAAGGTCTGAACAATCATTCAAAGGAGGAATGAAATGCTTTTGAGCCACTGGATGAAAGCAAATGAACCTCACAGGAAATGTATTATAGTAGTGGAGGAATGTCAGTAACTCCCTGTACAGCTTGGATAGAAACAGCAAGCCAGTTTGGAATCCAGGAATTCCAGTACCAGGCCAGACTAGTAGTAAAGCATTTCTAGCCAAATCCTTGAAAGGGAATTATTTGAGGAGAAGGAGAGAGTTTCTGTCTCTTCTCCATCTCTACCTTGACCAGAGGATGACTTTACAAACTTTGAAAAGTTAGACTTCTCATAGGTGTCAGACTCCATGAAACAAAAAGAAATATTTTTTTAAAGTCAAAAGGCTGAAAAAATAGAAGAAAATGTAACATCTCATATCAAATCTAGAAAACGGATCGAGGAGAGATCATCTAAAAATCATTGACATATCAAGACATACACAGGAACTATATAACTCAATTACAAAATGCTATATATACAAATAAAGACATCTAAATAATTGGAGAAACATTAATTGCTCATGGGTAGACCAAGCCAATATAATAAAAATGACAATCTAGCTAGGTACCAATTAGTGTGAACAACAAATCCTGTGAAATGGCCACATTATTCAAATTTATACTATTCAAAGTTATAATTGCGTATGTAAAATATCATAATTTGTTCTAGTCTAATTTATATTTAAATGATATAAAGTGAAAATAAGTTTTTAATCTACTTATTAATATGACAGTAAAGAATAAGAAAACTATAGCAAAGTGGATAGAGCACTGGATTTGGAATCAGGAAGGCTCATCTTCAAGAGTTCAAATCTAGCCTCAGAGACTAGCTGGGTCACCCTGGACAAATGACAGCAAAACTGAGTATCATGCTCCAAGGCAAAATATGGATTTTCAGTAAAATAGAGGACTTTCAAGCTTTCTCAGTACTAGCAGTACTAGCAGTACCAAATTTCAAACTATACTTCAAAGTAGTAATCCTCAAACCAATTTAATACTGGACAAGAGAATAAAAGATTGGTCAGTGGAACAGATTAGGTATATAATATACAGAAGCAAAAGAGCACAGCGGTCTTGTTTATGATTCCAACAATTGGGACAAGAACTCACTTTTCAACAATAACTATTAGGAAAAATAGAAAGTAATTAGGAAGCAACTAGGTATAGACTAACATCTCACATCATACCAAGATAATACTCCAAATGGGTATAGGACTTCCATATAAAGAGTGCTATCATAAACAAATTAGAGAAGCAAGGAAGAAATTATCTGTCAGATCTAGGGATAGGGTAAGAGTTTATGATCAAATAAGAGGTAGAGAGGATCACAGAAGATAAAATAGATATTTATTCACGAAGTTTAAAAGTTTTTGAAGAAATAAAAAACCAAGGCAGCTAAAATTAGAAAGGAAGTAGGTGAATGGGGTGGAGGATCTTTGTAGCAAGTTTCTCTCATAAAAGTTTCATTTCTAAGGTATATAAGATTCAAATTCAAGTTATGAACAATAAAAGAGTCTAAACATTGTAGTTCAAGAATTAATAAAAGAAAACTGTCTAGAACCAGAAGGCAAAGTGAAAATAGAAAGAAGCCACTGGTCACCTTCTGAAAGAAACATCAAAATAAAAACTCCCTGGAATATCATAGTAAAAATCCAAGCTTCCAAGTCAAAGAGTCAATTACTCGACTAGCATTTATTAAGAGTCTACTATGTGCCAGGCACTGTGCGAAACACTGGGGATACAAAAGATGGAGCTTACAGTTTAATGAAATGACAACATGCAAACAAATATGAAATAAGTGTTTCAACAATCCGGCTAGCAGCTGCTGTGGGCGTGTAAAACCAACAGCAACCAGCTCACAGAACACTGCAAGCCCATGTCCTTTTGATCTGCTTTACTAAGGAAAGCAACATTAAGGGATTAACAATCTTACTTTAATCGAGCATACAAATATCATTCACTTAGTTCAAGGGGAAAAGCCAGCATCCTGAATTTCAGAACAAACATAAACAAATTACAAACATCAACAGACAGACCTTGTCTGATTCAAATCTCAGTACATAGTTACCAGCATCTGAGTTCAGCTGGGAGCTCAACAAGGGCTGGCCCAGAGTCATGCAATACTCCTGCTGTGGGTCAGAGCTCCGAAAAAAGAAACCCAACCTCTGGTTTTATATCTTTTTCAGGGTCAAGGATGAATCACACATGCGACTCATCCACGTGATCTAAAATTGTTACAAAAATGTGACTTAGACCCACTGTGTTGGTAAGCAAAATGGCCTTTGTTTTCTTTGAGTAACTCAGTGTATTTCATTGAGCCTTGCTAGGTGCTAAACCCCAGGCCCAGAGCCCTATTGGGTGTGGAACCTATGTGGGTGTGGATTGATGACTGAGGTGGGGCCCAGGGTGGGGCTGGCTGGGGGGTGGTGTTGACTCCAGAGCCATGCCCTGTTGGGTGTTGACCTAGGCTATGTGGATGTGAGCCTCCCAGGGTCCTAGGGGGAGGGGCCAACTCAGGAACCAATGGGCTCTGGTCATTCAGGCGGCGCTTGATGATGTCAGGAGCTTGATGGGAGGAGAGAGGACAGCTTGGGGATTGATTTTCTGTTGGAGCCAGAGACAGCTACAGCAGAAGCTGAGGATAAAGCTGAAGCCGAAGCAGGAGCTGCGGAAGCAGAGCTGACCGGGAAACAGAGCCGACCCGTATGTGGACCGAGGAGTGCCGAGCAAGGACTTGAGGCCAGTGGGTAACTTTCTTACCAGAGAGAGGAAGCATGAATATGATTTGGTTTAATACCATCATGTTTTTCTGTGGCCTCCTGGTTACTCTTGTGAGGTGGACTTATTGGGCCTGGAAGCTTTTGATCAAAATATCAAAATGGGGAGGCTGGTTCGTGGGTCTATTGCTTTGGAGCCTGAATAAATGCTTTAATTCTTCTGCCTTCTACTTAGAGAATTCCTTATATCCTGCGGTTCTGAACCATTTAGACATATATATGATTCTCTTTGAAATCACAAATTCTTCCTTTATAATATACCCACATGGTCTAAAAGCCTCTGATATCACAAACATGTCACTCAAACCCATGTAAACTAGGCTTTCCCTTGAGGCAAGGAGGTCATTAAGGACTCCTAATTTAATCAAGGAAATGAAGGCCAAACTCTTCAAGGGCACTTGGTTGAATTAAGTGCTAAGAGCGCATTTTGATTACCAATACAAGATATAGTATAAATTAGAGATAATCAATGAGGGAAAGGTACTAATATGAAAAGGAATCAGGAAACACTTCTTGGATCATTGGAATATGAAGCTATATCTTTTGAAAAATATATCCAGTCTTTAATTTCTCAAGGACACGTAACCCAAAACTTTTGAAGACTGAAAGCCATTAGAAGATTGCAGAATTTCAGACTTGAAAGGGTGCTCAGTGGCCATCTAGTCCAATCAATACACAAAAAAGAATCCCCACTAAAAGCTAACAGATAAGTGGTAATACAGCCTTTGTTTTAATAGTCTCCAATAGTGGGGCCCACCACTTTCCAACATAGTCTGGTCTACACCTGAATAGCTCTTTTTAGAAAAGTTTTTCTTACATTAAGGAACTAATTTTCCTTACATTCCTTACATCTACTTCTTTGCAGCTTCCATCTGTTGCTCCTGGTCCTTGTCTCTAGGGTCAAGCAAAACAAGTCTAAACTCTTTTCTACAAGATAACCCTTCAAATACTTAAACACAATTATGATGTCCCCTCAGCAAATCTCTTCAGAAGTCTAAACGTCCCAAGTTTCTTTATAGCCTTCATATGGAATGGACTAATGGACCTTCAAAATTCTGGTTGCCCTTATCCTGGACACATTCCAGTTTATCAATTTATCAGTTTATCCGAAACTGTAGTACCCAGAGCTAAATAAAATGTTCCAGATGTGGTCATTGTCGACCTAATCTCATTTGAAGTTTTAGCACTCTTGGTAGTATTCTTTTAGGACTGTGCCATTTTTTTGTATTCATCTTCTGCTGCTTACCCTTGCTTGTGTCTTTTTTTTCTTTTACTGGACCTGTGAAATGCTGATAGGAAAATTCTCTCTACCAGGGCAGGTCAACATCTACTCTGCATCTTACACTCTTAGAGAGCTCTAAGAGCTTATACTCTTAGAGAACACTGAGAGGGTGACTTAACCAGAGTCACATAGCTAGTAAGTGTCAGAGGCAGGACTTGAACCCCTATCTTCCCGATTCTGAGGCTGTCTTTCTATCCACTCTATCGTGTTGCCTCTCATACATATCTTTTTAAAACCTAAATTGGTCGATTGTCTATTCATCAATATAGAATTTTTTAGACAACTTCTATTTTTTAGTCCTCATTGGAGTTGTTTCTCTTTCTAGTTTCAGAATTTCATTATGCATGTATGTGTATGTGTATAACATATATATATTTCAATCAACAAAAATCTACCTTCTCTTCCTCCTCAGCTCCCCATCCCCCATCCCCATTGAGAATGAAAGAAAACCAAAACCCCTGTTACAAACATGTATAGTCAAGCAAAGCAAATATTCCCATTGGCCATATCCAAATATGTCCTCATTCTTAGCTGAGTCCTTTTTCTGTCAAGAGGTGAGTAGCATGTTTCATGATGACTCCTCTGGAATTGCAATTGGTCATTGCACTGATCAGAGTTCCTAATTTTTTCCTAGTTGTTTGTCTTTACCATATTGTTGTGTAAATTGTTTTCCTGGTTCTCTTTACTTCATTTTGCATTGCTTCATATAAATCTTCCCAGGTTTCTCTGAAACCATTCCTTTCATCATTTCTTTTAGCACTTTCAGCACAATAATATTCAATCACATTTCTATATCATAACATGTTCAACCATTCCTCAGTTTACAGTTATCTCTTCAGATTCCCATACTTTACAACCTAAAATATTTTTGTATGTCCTTAGTGTTTGCTTTGCTTTGGACTAATCTGTCCCTTAATCTACCCTCCCTCCAATTCCCCTTTCTCCCTCCTATATGCCTGTTGAATGAAATGTATTTTTTTAACCCATTCCTTTTTTTTACCCTTCCCTTCTTTGACCAGTTTGATGAATGAGGTTTAAGTGTCAGCTACTCCCTCCACTCTGCTTCTGGGTTCTGAGCTACACTTCTGATAATTTCTCCTCTTTCAGTATATAAGCTAGGGCCTGAGATTGCTGGGGCTGGAGGGGACCTGAGAAGATCTTTTCTACTATCTGCCTTGAATCTGTGTCCTAAAACTGAGTAGTGGGCAACAAAGTTGTCAGTTAATATCTGTCTCAGGTGGGTCTGGGATGCCTTCTTGCCCCTGTGGAGAGCCTCTCCCTAGGCATGTTCATGTCTTCAGCACCAGGACACATCCCTAGTGTCCATAGCCCTCTTTGACTCCCTATGCTGACCTGGGCTAGAAACATATCTCACTGTAACTTTTTCTTGGTTTTCCCCATCAGGACTTAGTTTAGTGTGTTTTCCAAATCTGTTGGGAGGAATTTTGTTGAGGAGTTCACTGTACTGCTTCCATTAGTCTGCCATTTTGCCTCTGCCTCCCTGAATTTCATTCTTGAGAACTTTCTATACCTCTTGGGCTGACTTCCCCTATAGAATTTTAATTCTTAATTCTTCTTTAACATCTTTCCTCTGAACCCTTTGAGATTTGTTTTCCCAAAATTGAAGATACATGTCAAAATATGCCTGGTTTTCATTTTCTTTATCACAAACTCCAAGTAGTGATCACTTCTTTCCTAGGTTCATATCATGTCTATCCTAGGAGGAATGAGTACACTTGGAATTTGTACTGATTTCCTAGTCTATTCATTGTATTAGATTAGACTAAAGAGTAATTTAGATCACTCAAATGTTGACGATGAGCCAATGAACTCTTCAATGTTTTCTAAATAATAATGTTTCAATAAAATACATATCACATGAGAAAACAAGTCTGGTTATGCCTTGACACTTAATCATGATATTCTTTCTGTATTTCAGTGGTTTCTGATGAGGCTATCACCCCTAAATAAGAGGATGAAGGAAGTTTTAATTAAGAAAATATCTTATAGACTTTACAAATACTTTGCAAAAACTTGACCTATGGGGGCGGAGCCAAGATGGCGACTGGAAAGCAGTAACTGGCGTGAGCTCCCCACCAAGTCCCTCCAAAAACCTATAAAAAAATGGCTCTGAACCAATTCTAGAACTGCAGAACACACAAAGTGGCAGAGGGAAGCAGGGCTCCAGCCTAGGACAGCCTGGATGGTCTCGGGGTAAGGTCTGTCCCGCACAGAGCTCCCAGCTCCCAGCTAAGGGGAGTGGAGCTGAGCCAAGCAGAGCCCAGAGGTGCAGCACGGTGCAGCCGCGGACCGACGAGACCAGGAGTGGAGCGGAGAGTGCCCTAGCATGCTGAATTACTGAGCTGTGGCATGTACCAGACCTCACAACCCACAAACAGCAAAGACAACACAGAAGGTTAGTGGGAAAAGCTGTGGGACGGGACGGAATTTGCGGTTCGGCCACTGCCCCTGAGGCAACGGAGGCGGGGCAGCTTTAGAAATTCAGCTGTAGTTGCTTCTGGCCCCAGGCCCACCTGGTGGGAGGAATTAAGTGGCTGATCAGAGCAGGAGTGCAGAGCCTGCCGAAGATTTAAGCCAAGTCTTGGTTGGGGGCTCTTGGGGAAGGAGGAGTGCTGGTGAGGCAGCGCATCTGCCCAAGCGTGGAACATAGAACTCTT